>JAADVL010000125.1:0-57202 GCA_023334995.1 Pythium sukuiense
ACCACTGCGCTGGACCACGCGGTAGCCGCTGATGGATGTCCCCGTGGTATCGACAGTATGCGCAAGCTTGGGATCTGCGAGGACTTGGCTTAGCTGCATGGGAACGAACGTGCGGCCTTGGGCCATGCACACGAGGTTACGGTCACTATACGGCTCGTCGTTTGATCCTGGGATATTACCAGGCGGATTGGATGGCAGTCGCCCGTAGGTCACAGAAACCACCGTTTCCATTGTATTCCAGACCACGCCAAGGAACTGGGAGAACACGACAAGCGCCATGAACGACCACAGCAGCCAGTTGATCGTCGCAAGTAGCCACGCGGTTGTCTTTTTCGTCGTCCCTGGGTCTGTCGCGGCTCGCCTCATTTTCGGACTCTTGCAAGCTCTTTCGTCGTAGGTCTTGGACTGATGCTGATTCTTCACCTCGCACCTCATGCCGCATCGATGCCTGGTTATTTATGGACGCCACCATCCAGTTGGGGTCAACGGCTCGAGAGAAGCGATGAATCGCATGACGTTATTAGTAGTAGATCATACTTCGAAGTACTTGGTGGCTGGGAGATCTGCGCGGCTGCCACAATACCCGCTAAGCGATCCACTCGTACAGAAAAAAAATGTTCATGTTGAAAAGCGAAGAAAAGGTGAAGATACTTCGGTGCTGTTTCAGCTCTGTCGCAGCCTCCAACGTCTAGGAGCGGCCTCATTCCTTCTCAGGGATGAGCTCGAGGATGATCTTGCCCTGCGCTTTGCCTTCGTGCTGCTTTTTCATGGCGTCCACGAACTGATCGAAGGAGAACACCGAGTCGATCGGCGTCCTCAGCTTGCCCTTCTCAATGAGTCCACGCAGTACGGTGAGGTCGTCTTTGTCGGTGTTGGACATCAGGAAATCGAACGATGCGCCGATGGGCGACGCGGAGGAATTCGCCTTGTACGGCGGCATCTTCTCGGCCCATGGGTTGATCTTGAACAAGATGAACTTGAGAATGAATGAGAATGCCGGCTTGGGCGGCACAATGGTAATGAACTTGCCCGTGTTCTTCTTGAGAACCTTGTGCGCGTGCTGGGTCCACGCCTCCGGCTCCACACCGCACTCGTAGATGATGTCAATCGAGTCAGCCGCAAGCACTTCGTGCCACTGCTGTGTAGTGTAGTCGACCACTTGATCCGGTTCAAACGACTTCACGAACTCCATGTTGCGAGGACTCGCCGTGACGGCGACGAAAGACGCACCAAGCGCCTTGGCGATCTGAATGCCAAGAACGCCAGTAGCAGTGGCGCCGCCCAGGATGAGCACGCGCGCGCCTGCCTGGAGCTTGCACTTGGTCACCAATGCCTGGTAGCTCGTCACGGCCACGAGGGAGAAGCCTGCGGCTTCGTTGAACGTGATGTTGGCGGGCTTGCTGATCACGCTGGACGCGTCGAGCACCGTGTATTCGGTAAATGAGCCCATCAGCTTGAAGCTCCCGAAGCCGAACACCGCATCGCCGACTGCGTAGTCAGCCTTGACCGACGATCCCATCTCGACAACCGTCCCCGCTACATCCAAGCCGAGTGTGATCGGCTTGTCGCGCGACGGCCCCTTGGGCAGGATGAAGGAACCCGTCTCGACCACCTTATAGTCGACGGGGTTGAGCCCCGCGCTGTGGACGCGGATGCGAACTTGGTGTGGCTCGAGTGGTGCGTGGCGGACATCCGTGCGGAGCTTGATCTGCTCGAAGGTGTCGCCGTACTTCTCAATGACATACGAGCGGTACGTCGCCGGAAGGGATAGAGACGCAGTCGCCATTGTGTGGAGGCAAAGAACGGCGTGGAGGCAGCGGAGTGAAGATTTGGAAATGAACGAGTGGCTGTATGGATCGCTGGTCCTACTCGCTATCCCGTGACGGCGAGCAACCCGGGAGACGAAGTCATCAACCGCCAAGACCGACAATGTTAGTTGTACCAGTACTGTAGATCCCGTTGATGGTCATTCTGGCTTGGTCATAATCCGATGGATCCATGATGATTCCGAATGGGTTCATGATGATTCCTGATGGATTCCTGATGATTCCCATCTCAGAACCCGTCTTTTGTTCTAAATTTCGAGATCATTTGTCAAGTTTTATCAAAATTCAGGATATCCGACCCACGAGCTTCAACTTGCCCATCCCGAAGTCCGGATTCCATTGCACGATCAGAACGATGGGCAAGCGACAGTACTATCCGATAGTATGTACGGGTTGGCACGAAGCAAGCAACGTGAGTTCGACCGTGTAACTGTTGTCCGATTCCACCAGCGCGTCATCGGTCGTAGCTGGCCCCCAGTGTTCTGGGAGTATTGAGGAGTTCGCTTCACCACCCATATCCGACAGTAGACACGGAGCCCTGTGAGCGCTGGACTCGGTTCTGCAATACAAGAGAAGTTATCCACGTGGGGGCCAGCGGTACCCACTAGAGTGAGGCTCACTCTTCTTGACGCACGAACGCTGCGTGACTCTGAGTCACGCAGCGTTCGTGTGTCAAGAAGAATGCTGAACAGACTGACCGTTGAACACTCTCGGCCACCAGTTCCAAACTGAAACGACCACTGTCCATTGGCTACAGTCACCGCAACGATTATTTTTACACACGGCATCACACACTGCAAGTGGCCACAATGTGAGACCGGCTCAGTCTTAGCCTCAGGGGCAGATGCTCGTGCTGTTTGTGAGACCAGTTGGTCAGATTGAACTGGGGCTCGAGGCTGCGAGGCATCGTCCAAACCCATCACGGGCATCACATCCGCGGCGCCATCACGTTTCCAGCGAGTATGGCCCTCCTGCCCGCTTGGACGAGGTTGATTTCGCGGCAGCAAATCAGTATGTGGCTCCGTCTTTCCACCTGACAGACGAGTAACCGTGGCGTAGATTGGAGAGAGGCCTAGCCCCCCGATGCGGCATGCTCGAAGTGCGAGCGTTTTCTCAATCTCACAGGCTGCAAACGATTGGCTCGTCTTGTTGGAGCGATTTACACTCTGAGAAACCCCCAGCGGCAGAAGATTAAGCGCGAGTACGACCAGCTTGATGTAGAAGATGAGCTTAATGTTGTCATTCATGCGAAGCGCGATGCTGGGTGAAAACATCTCCACCAGGTTCAGCTGCTCAAACTTCTCTGACCTCATCACGACACGTGGTATCACTGAAGGCATCGTCGACGATCGGGAGCCACTCACGAGCCACATTGTAGCCTAGTTTCTCACAATTGTCTTGAATCGCCTCGAGTGAGTAGTCGATACGCTCGCAGACTTGGCTGAAATGCTCTTTGACAGCGAGATCCAGATGCATGCCCTCGCGCTGGATAACACGGTAACCACTGATGAAAGAGCCGCTCGCATCGATTGTGGGTGCAAACTTGGAGTCCGAGATGACTTGACTGAGCTGCATCGGTGCACACGTGCGCCCTTGGGCCAAGCGATGGCCGTCGCGGTGGCCTGGAAAGATGAGCTCAGAGGCCGTGTGCGACTGGAGACTGACAACGGGTGTGTCCCCCACAAGCATCATTCCAACATTCGAGTGGGTCGCGTTCGCCCTTGACAGTGAAGCGACGACAACGGCGGTGGGCGCACGTGAGGCTGCCATCGCGTGGTTCGCGTTGTCTTGCTGTGAAGGCTACGGCGGATTGGAGAAGCCAGACTTCTGGCGACGCGTGTTCCACGAAGTTATCGACCACCAAGCTTCCAAATTCCACACTGTGGGGCCTGTTGTCCACCACTCTGTCCAGTTTTCCCCCGATCCGACCAAGAAGTTCCCTCGCGTTCTGCTGCGCGTCGGTGAAGGGGATGCCTCTCAATCTGTAACTGCTTTCCTCGGACGACAAATCCACAAAGACGAGGGGCGAGAGCGGAATCTACGCCGTATTCTCACGCAGCTTCGGCCGTTTATTACGCCGAATAGGTGGGCTTCGGGGCTTCCAGTCGCCGTGGATACGATCTCACTGTCAACCGCTCTTTCGCTTGCTCGAGATGGTGGAAGACGTGCGGAGGTCGAGACAATGGGCTGTCTGCTTCCAAAGCTCAGCTTGGTCTCAGTCGGTCTTGAGGCTGACTCGATTCCGGAGAAGGAAGTCGACCAAGTGCTAGCACAACTCGCTCCACTGGGGGTTAATTGGATTCTTCGCGCATCCTACGCATCCTTCACTTGCGAGAATCGACGGTGGATTTTGACTCGTCGGCCCAGCGATCAAAACGCTGCTAATACGAGTGCGTCCCGGTGGTGCGTTCCGGTACTACCAGTTGTTCGATCTCCAGGCCAAGATCCGAGTATGGTGTGTTCGGCGGTACCACATCTAACCAGTGTCAGCAAACTGGAGGTAGCTGTGTTTCCAATTTACTACACGCGGCCAAGCTCTCAGCCAAGCGATTGGGCGTGGATCGGGTACGCTGTGTTCCATCCCGACGCTGCCTCTCAGTCCGGACTCGCAATGCTGCTCGCTGGCGCACTCGAGACGATCACACCATCCGACCTCGAGGACTTCACGAACATGGCGCAAGGTAACAACCTGCTCCACAGTGTGACGCCGGGCAGGCTAGCATCAACTTACATCCAAGGTCGAATCGGAACGTCGGTGGAGATTTGGCTTGACGGCAAAGCCGCGACTGCTGGTGCGTCCATTACGGACACGTGGGTGAGCCTCTGTGTCGCATCAGAACATGACCTGCACGAATCCAACTGGGTGGGTTTCGTAAGTCCTGGGCTCGGCTTGGGGTGGATCCGCGCCAGCGATATCGTAGACAGCCGAGTGCGTCAACCAGGCAAGTCGTGCATCCGAGTTTTGCGCACAAGCATGGCGTTTGAGGTCGAAACTTTCGGCAAAACCAACCAAGAAACTCTGTTGGGTTTTCTATCGGTCCTTGGGCAGCGCCTGACGACACTGGAGGTTACCCCATGCGCTCCCCTACCCAAGTCCATTCTCCACGCAGTGTTGCAGCTCTGTCCATCCCTGAAGAGCCTGCATGTGCCGCATGATGGCTCATTGTGGGCTAGTGCTGAACTCCCGATGGCAGTGCCACGCCTGGAAGAACTGCGCCTGGATTTGGGTAGCCATCGATGGGGGAAGCTCTCGCTTCAACAATTGACCCCAGCATGCTTGCCGCATCTCAGGGCCTTGCAGACCGACTGCTGGGATGAACGTGCGACGTTCACACTCGCCGAGCAGGACACCGTTCTCTCTTTTCTACTCGGCAGTCACATGCTGGTATTCTTCCATTGGGCGCAAGCCAAATACAGTCAAGATTGGAGATCACAAACTCACGCGACTTACAAAGAGGCCACGCAACGATTCCGTCGCCTTCTCACACACGAGGCCATCCCGATGATGTTGTACCAGCCGCTGTCTCTCGACTGCCGCGTCGCCTTTCTCAGCGTCTTTCATCACCAATCTTCGCGCTCTGGGGGCGACAACGAGCCACGAACTCTAGTGTGCTTCCACCACAGTGGCCGCGACCTCGTGCCTCTCGTTTTCCAATTCGCGGCCAATTTTCCCAGGCGCGAAGTCCACGTCGACCAGTGACTTCTTCTTGGCGATCCTGAATGTTCATTTGCGTCAGCACGGTGCAAGTGGGCGTCATGATTCTCGAAGTGAGCAATATATGTGCCGTTTTCGATCCTGAACTTGGACACAATACACCAAGCAAGCCAAAAAATCGAGATGAAAGAGATGTTGCAAACCAGTTTTCTGAACATGGTGACGTGGCTACTCGGTCTCACATGCGGCGTAGAAGATGCGTGTATGATGGCTGCGGCTGCTGCTCGCGGCGTGCCCCGGCCGCTCTGTACTGGCGAGCAAACGAGATCACGTCGCACAGTGCGTTCACGAGCCACTCGCGGTGGAGCGCGCTCTTGAGTTGGACATCCAGCGTCCTTGACGGCGTCACGAGCGACACGCAGCACTCGAGCGACGACGCTTGAGTGAACTTCTTGATCGCCTTCTTGATACCGGCGCTGAGCTCACTCTCCTTGCTGTCGTTGTCGTAGCAGTGGATTTCGATGATGTCCACGTCCAGCGACTCGGCGCTGCGCTCACCGTTCTTTCGGATCCAATGAAGCCGCGTGGGCTGGCCCGGGTCGTAGTACAGCTTGGTATCGTGGGGCTTGCCTCGGCGGCCGTACTTGGTCACGTGCATCTCATTGATCACGCTCGTGGCGAGGCTCAGCTGCATGGTCAGCCGCTGCTTCTTGACCAGCAAGTTCTTCTGCTTCTTGACTTGCGAGCCGATCTCCTGCTGGACCTGGCTACTCAGCTGGTTGAGCTGTGGGTACAGTTCCTCCTTCGACATATCCTTGGTCGTGTAGGCTGCCAGCAGCTCCTTCAGATGGGTCTTCGCCCACGGGAAGTCGTTCATCACACTCTTGACGTAGCGCAGTTGACGCAACATGATACCGTGCTGGTGCGGGCCGAGCTGGATCTTAAACGGAACGCGGATTTGGCGGTCGTTCCAGTTCCACACCAAGAACCGAGCTGGCCGCTTGGAGATCACGAGCTCAGGGATGCCGTCCGACTTGCGCTCACGCACACGTAGCACCATCTGAGATGTCGCACTCGAAGACGTCGGTGGAAGCACCACGGATGCTGCTGCCGCGGCAGCGGCCATAGGAGACGCCGAGGACGAGCGTGCCATCGACGGCAATGACGACAGCGTAGCTCTACTCGCCGTAGGGGACTTGATGCTAAAGCTCCGCAGCGAATAACAGGCACTTGTGGACTTGCGGCGTGCCTGGAAGCGCGTCGACTTGGATGGTGACATTGCTGGAGGAGCCATACCAAGTGGAGACACTGCAGCAGCGTAGTTTTTCATCGGGCTCTTGGTGAGACTGAAGGATTTGCGCCGCAGTGGTAGTGTTGTGGCCATGACGGCCGCTGTGGAGCTGAAACGGCGGCGTTGAGACGCTGCGCCTCGCGAGGACGACGCTGGAGTCGCCATTTGCTCATCTTCTAGCACCAAATTGAGCAAGTCCACGTCTGGAAACTGGAATTTATGACGTGCTTTCTTGCTCTCTGCCTTCCCCATCGAGCCTGTCGTCGTTGTCGAGATATTCACGCCATTTACGAACGTGCCGCTGCCTCGAGGTGGTCGTGGTTCCTGCACCACCTTCTTCATGGGCTGTGCCACCGTGACAGACAATGGCTTGAGACCGGAAACCACCGGGCGGACCACAGGAGGTAACTCCGCCTCTCTCTTCGCAGCTTTCTTAGTCAATTCCGCCTCCGAAACCGCGTCTTGGTCATTCTCCTGGCGTTCGCTCACCGTCTCAACTGGTTCGTCCTGACTCTGCTGGTCGTCGTCATCATACTCCTCCTCCGATTCTTCATCGTCTTCGGTCTGGTTCGACGTGTAGGACTTGGCGTCATCGTCGCTCTCACACTCGTCGTCTTCGTCATCATTCTGCTGATGTTCCTCCACGCTTCCACTGCGCTTGTGTGAGCTCTTGTGTGGGAGATTCGTCTTCTTCGTATCCACCACCGGCGTCTCCTTCATATCCGCCGCCTTGGACCGGGGGCTCTGGATCAGCTGCGGCACGCGCAGCACCGCCTCCTTGGGCATACGCAGCTCCATCTTTCCTCGTTTCTCTATCTGAAGGCGCAGGAACCCCCAGCGACCACGTCGAATGGGAAAGTGTCGCGAGGCTCGTTGCGTCGCGTGGCAGCAAGCAGCCAAACTCACAGACCCAATGGGACCGTGTCCGTTTCCTTCTTTCTCTCTCTCTCTCTCTCTCTCTCTCTCTCTCTCTTCTCTTCGTTCTCGTCACAGGCAGTTCAGCAGCCCACACCGTCGCTTGGAAATAGAACCCAAGCCGTGATGGTATTTTTGCGAGAGAAGGCGGTCTCCGTCGCGTGTCTGATAACAACAAGGCCACCAAGCCCACGATCCCAAGCACGCGTCACGCAACCACTCACAGGCAAAGTCGGCTCCACAACTACCCGCGTACACATGCCGTGCGTTAGTACCTCCATTTCCTTACAGAACCACGCACAAGCGACGCCATGGTCGACGCCAAGCAGCTATCCACACCTTTTGTAGTCCGTTTCTCGATTGATGGAATGTGCTGTACTTTCCCGTTGGCTGATCTATGATTGGTCAAATTTAAATATAGATTATTTTTACCCAATCATAAGGTGGTATGAGGGCTACTTCGTTATGGACTTGACACTGTGCATCTTAGAAGCATGGATCTCTATGTGCTTTCGCTTTGGACGACGATGCAACCCTTGTGGCGATCTACACAGTAGCCGCGCTGCATATGCATATGCCATTGCCGTTGTGTGTAATCAACTGTTTATCGCGTTTTTATGGAAGTTGAGTTTTTGAGAAGGAAGGTTCTGCATGGACATCTAGCGGTCTTCATCGTGAGGAAAGCGCCGATAGAAGCCGATGGAGAGCCTCTCTCCTTTGTGTGAAAGACTGGCTTGCGTCACTGTGGTGCGTGTTGTTTATTTCTTCTTCTTGTAGTTTGGCTTTGGTGTCGCGACGAGCTTGGCGACGTAGAACAGCGACATGGCGGCGCTGGTCGCGGACACAAAGCCCGCCGGGAAGAACGCGCCCGTGTTGTTGTAGCGGTTGCCCATGACGACGGTCAGCGGCGCCGACACGACTACCAAAACGATACAAATTAGACCATCTCGACGGCTTCCTAAACGCATCCACAGGCCGGAGAAACGTACGCAGGGAGAGCGCCGGCCAGAGCTTGGACGTGACGGGCGACTGCTTGTACTCCTGGAGGCTGGCGTAGCCCACGAGCGTGAGGAACACGCCCGAAGCGCCGCCGGCGATGGCCGAAGTAGCCGAGCCCGAGTTCACGTAGCCGATGAGGCCGCCCAGACCGAGCAGGAAGCCGTACTGTCACATCAATGGAAAGCGCGTGAGCTCCTCTATTCAATGGTGGTGTCTATAATATCCAGAGAGGCGTGTACGCACCGGCAGCGTCAGGCAAAAGTCGTACATATTTGCGCTTAGAGTCGAGTCTTCGTTCCGGGGGTAAAGGTCGATTGAAGCGCACAGTCAGCTGATGAACGCGTTGCACGATTCCGGAATGGGCTTCTAATCAGATTGGGACTGTACGCACAACTGGTTACGTCCGACGCGAAGATTGTGTAACCTTGATCACCCTCTACTAGCAACTCGTCATCATTATTGTGTCTGATAGACCACCATGATTGCAATTTTGAAAACCTTCCAATTCCATTGGTTGAAACAATGTCATGGGACATTCTCATCCAATCATGGAGGAGGAGTGGCAAGATCGGCGTGCTCCGAATAGTGGACCATATGCTTCTGTGCTGACACTCTCTTCCGTCACCACAGCATACAGGCCGACGGCGTCTCATAGCACCAGCGGCAGAGCGTCTGTCTCCATCTCTCTCTCCTCCATCTCTGCGTCTCTGCGTCTGCTGCTGCCTCTGCCTCTATCTGCTGCGTATCCGCATCCATCCGCCGTCTTGGTGAGTCCTCTCTCGCTGTCTATGCCGTGCGAAGTGCGCGGGTCTAACCGACGTAGCTCTTCATTTTCCCACCAGCTCCTTCCACAAATCCACATCACCATGGTGTCCAAGACTGCCTGTACGTCTCTCTCCCTTCCTCTCTCTCTCTCTCTCTGTCTCTGTATGCAGTGGGCTCATGCGATTGGCTTGTGGATGCTTATAGGCGCGCTGTGCTGCTCCATGCTGTCGTGCTTCGGCTTCTTCTTCCTGCTGGCGATTGGCATCCTCGTAAAGACGCAGCCCGAGTACATGAAGCTGGGCAAGGACGTCAAGAGCACGGGCCCGCTCTTCGGCTCGGCGTTTCTGTATGGCACGCTGTTCGTCGTGTCCACGACTGTGTACTACCTCGAGACCAAGAAACAGAAGGAGCTGCAAGGCCAGGAGGTCGACCGCTTCGCCATGCTCGCCAACGCCGCCGAAGAACGCAAGCCGCTGCTGACCAAGAGCTAAGAGTCAATGCCCCACCACCATACACCCACCCAAATCAATGTCGTCTGAGATGAATATGCATTTTTGGATAGAGATACGATGATAAAATAACTTACTCAAGGACTTTCAGGAGCTGCCCGACCACGGAGACAGCGGTCTTGGGGTTGATCTTGGCCAGCACGTTGGCGTTTGGGTTCATGGCGTTTGCGTGGGCGCTGGAACTTGAACTGGAGCTGGAGCTTTGCATCTTGCTAGTCCACGCGGCCACTTGCATCTTCTTCGTGAGAAGCTCATGCAATGACCGCAAGCGGCGATGGGACTCGCTCCACTGCTGGTAGACCTCCTTCGACGCGGTCTGCGGCTTCAGCACCATCAAATAATGCTTCAGGATACGCGAGGCTAGTACGAACACCACGTGCATGTCGCGATGCACGTGCAGCAGATCAACCAGGGCGTCAACAGCACGCAGGTCATCCTGGTCAACAGGCTGGGCGTCACCATCGGGGTTCAGAATAGACGGCAGCGTGTAGTTCTTCGACTCCTTGCGCTGGTATGTTGTGAGGTTGATGAGCACAAGCAGCAATTGATGCAGCAATTCGACGTGGGGTCGGCTGCGGTTCAGGCCACGGATCGCCGCAAAGATCGTCGTCGAGATCTTGAGCTGCACGCATTTCCACGCACACTCACGCGAGAAGCGCGTGCACATCTCGATCGTGTGGCTCGCAAACAGCATCTCCTGCATACGCTTGCCGTGCATGAGCATGTGCAGTGCCATCTCGAGACGAGCACCCAGCGTGAGTGGCTGGGAAGTCTCCTGGGCTGCCGTTGTTGAGGCTGACTGGTTCTCAGCCGACTCGTTCTGACTCGTCGGCTGAGGCGTGACCAGTGTCATCGTCGCCAGTTTCTTGCGTTGCTCTGTCACAGCCTCGCGCTTCTCATGCAGACGCACGAGCATACCACGCCACCACGACTGGAGTCGACTAACAGCACGCGTGTAGCCATGCTGTTGGCGGTTCTTTCGGATCACATGGCGCAGCACCGCGGTACCGACGCAGATAGACGCACAGAAAACTTGCAGTTTCTTGAGACTCTCGCGGGACTGGCGCGCGTTTGCTCGAACAACCTTGTTCCGCCACGCGGTCTGCACACACGTAGCTGCTTGGTTGTCCCGCTCGTGCTGCATCTCACGGATTCGCTGGGTTCTAAGCGCGGCAAGCTCCTGCTTGGCGACCACCTTGAGACACATAGCGCTCCACCACTGTTCAATGCAGACGGCTGCCCATAGTGCACGCTCACGCTGAAGCTGGCGGAGACGCTGCGAACGAAGAGCTTCAAGCTCACTCTTTGCCTCCGTCTTGAGGCACATGTCATTCCACCACTGCTCAATACAAGCGACTGCAGCGTGCTCAAGCTCATGCTGGATTTCACACAGTCGCTCAAATCGAAGACCTTCCAGCTCGCGTTTTGCCGCCATCTTCAGACGCATGTTGTTCCACCACTGTTGAATGCGAGTCGAGGCCACGAACTTCTTCACGCGCGTGGTCTGGATGCGGGCATCAATAGTCTGGTGCAATTTGTAACACGTCCAGCAACGTGCGATCGCATCGACTGCTCGCAGGCGCTTCCGCAGGAGACCAAACGACAGACGCATCCACTTCGCCTTGATTATAGCTGAGCGAGACGCCTTGCGCAGCTTGTAGTGACGTGCCACCCACAATTGGATCTTCCACGCTGCACACACAGTGCGAAGATGCTGCATGTGAACACGATACGCCGCATGATCATGGTTGCTGCGTCGAGACTGGACTCCACGAGCCAGTGACTGGATCTTCACCGCAGCATGACGCATGGTCAGGAACTTCTGGCGGGCCACGTAACCACGTACCGCTGTCTGAATGAGCTGAGCACTGCCGTTCAAGAGCTTGAAGACTCGCTTGAGGTGCACGATGTCGGCAATCCAATTTTGCAACTTCCACATCGCCATCTTCGTACGGCACCGCTGCTGCTTGGTCTTGAACGCAGCAAAGTCGAACACAGATCGTCGATAGAGTTGACCACGAGCACACGCTTGGATCTTGATAGCAGCGATACGCTGCATGTGCAATTGTACGCGCTGGATATGCATACGCACGTTCTTCTGGATGGCAATCGCCGCTCGACTACGACGCTGGTGCTCCACGCATCGAAGCATCCACGCTTGGATTCGCCACATCGCGAGATGCTTCTGGCTGCTCATTGCCCGCAGCTTGAACGTTGAGAAATCGAGCACCGACTTTCGTGACAGCATACCCTTGACGCACGCTTGGATCTTGACCGCGGCGTGGCGAGTGACCAGGAATTTCTGACGAGAGAGGACCTGGCGTGTTCGAGCCTGGATCAAAGTGGCCGCATCGTGGCGACGGCTGTGGTAGTTCGCCAATCGATTGCGTGCCCAGCACGCAATCGTCCACGCTGCCAACAGCATTCTCGTGTGTGCGACCTTTGATCGGAACTCGAAGAAGTTGAGTTTGCTGGATCGTGACTGCACACCTCTCACGAGAGCCTGGATTCTAATCGAGGACTTGATCATAGCTTGCGTGCGTGTGTAGGAAGCGTGCATGCGCCACATCTTCTGGATAGCCGTAGCCGCCGCACGCACTCGCTGGCGTCTCTCGATAATTCGCTTGGTCCACTCGTCGATTTTCCACTTTGCCATCTTCGTGCGCATACGACGGGCGTTGAACCGGAATCTCGCGAAGTTCAGAACATACATTCGAGACAACACACCACGCACCGCACCCTGGAGGAGAACCACACCAGAACGAGCACTCGAAAAGCGACGCCGAGCGTACACCATGCGAAGCCAGCTCTGAAGAACGACAGCAGCCTTGTGATCACGCTCGAACTTCAGGTTTTGCAACAGTTTCTGGCAACTCTTTCCGCGATACACACTCTGAATCTTCGTCACGGCCTTCACGCGCTTCTTAAAAGCAAACTCGCGCCACTTTGTCTGCACACAGCACGCGCTGCGCTTCTCCACCTTTGCATGCAGCACCTTCTGCTTTCGCTCTCGCTCCTGCTCAGCCAACATGCGGCGGAATCGCTCTCTCGCCTCCTCTTCGCGCTTCTTGATCCACCACCGCACAGCTCGCTGGATACACACCGCCGATATTCGCTGCAGAGAATACTGCTTGCTCGACACATGACCTCGCCAAAGCGTCTGGATCTTCACCGAAGCGATACGCTCGTGCTTTGAGCGGAGGAATACACGCACCGTCGACTGGAGTTTGCGCGCGCAACGCAACTGAACTTTCCGGAAGAGAGTTTTCTTACCTGTCTCCAGCTTCTGTTGGTAGAGCATGTCCTGGTACTTGATCAATGCTTCGTGTGCCTCACGCTTCTGCTGGACGTTGAGCTTCAGCAAACACTTGATGCGTGACGCGGAAACCTGTTGCATAACGCGCTTGCACACGGCACGCTTCTGGATACTGTGTCGGACGGACTGGCGGAGAGAGTGGCTGCGCCACATCTTCTGGATCGTACACACCGCCTTCGTGGTCTCGAGCTTCTCCATCGCGGAAGGCATGTTTCTTTGTCTAAACAGACGTTGCAGCGTGACAACACCGCGGCGCAGCTTGAGGAAGCGTGCTCGGTGCAGCCACGCACTCATGGTCGAAGCAATGTATCGAGCAGCATTCAGGAGACGACGGCATCGACGAATCGCGAGGCGCTTCACAGACGATGTGTACCACATGCGTTGAATCATGCGGGCGGCGTTGTTCTTCTTGCGTCGCATCATTAGGCGAATACGTGGGCTTCGCCACCAGCGCTTGAGTCGGGCAGCGGCATGGATTTCACGGCTCGAATCCATCAGACGCGACTGGAGGTAACACACGAACGTGACAATGACCCTGTCGTCGGGCGGGTTAGTCGAATCATACTGCTGTTCAGGGAGAAGAACCGGGACTTCGCCAAGCTGCTTCACGCGTTCGTTCACCATGGTGTAATGACGACGCTCGTTCTCGAGGGCCTTCGTGATTTCGCGTTCCGAGTGGATCGCATGTGTGGTCGATGTCGCGTACTCAGTAGTCGTGAGCTTGATCTCGTGCTTGGTCAGAAGCATCGGGTGGTAGTAGTGGAGAAGGTAGCACAGCGCCCGACCATCCGCAAACGAGGCTGAGAAGTCCGTCACCTTGATGAAATAGTTCGCACACACGACTCGACACCACTCGAGAAGCAGTTCGCGAACGTCATGATCGAGGCCTTGGTTGTCTTCGTGCGCCACGTTGGATGCTTCATCGCTCGCAGCAGCTGCAGCTTTGTTTGTTTCGTAGAACTCCATCGACCGGAAGCTCATTCGCTGCTTGATGTTCTGGATTTCCTTTGTCAGTCGGTCAACGTTCACGAGAGATCGCAGCTGGAACACGCTGATCAGCTTCCACAGCAACGCCAAAGTCTTCTCACGGTGACCATCGACGACAGACTTCGCCATGGACTCGAGCAGCTTAGCGTCTTCCTTCTCACGCATCGTCGCGAACGAAAGGCGACCGGCAGTCTTCGAGCTCTGGCTCACAGTCGAACGAATACTCTCGAGGAAGTCGCGACCGCATTTCTCCTGCAAAAAGTGGAGGCATATCTCGACGTTGTGGATCTTCTGGAGTCGTGACAAAGCTGGCACTCGAAGGAACGCGGAAAGCTTCTGCTTTTGCGTCACGCCTGGGGTTGCAGTCAGCGTCTCCAATAGCTTCGCTAGACGCACGCCATCTCGCAAGTCGACTGCCAGATTGGTGATCTCGAGATCGACCTCATCGAGTGGCAGTTGCTGGAAGTGAACACTGTAGCCGAGCTGCTTAAGATGGCGATCGATACGTCCCTCCTTCGACAGGAACAACCGACAGAACTCGGCGACCATACCCTGGCTGTTTTTCACGAACTGCTTGGAGTCGTCGTCGATCTTGGCCTTCGCTGGCTGGACGCGAAACACACACGGGAAGCGCGCAAACTGATCGGAGCGGTGTTCGGCTGCGCGATCCAGCAGCAGCACGACCATCAGGAATTTATACACGAACGCGTCCATCAGCGCATCGAAGTATTCACGGCCAGATATCTTCGGGTTCGCCTTGGCCGTACGCAGCGACGTACCCCCGCTCTCGACAGGAGTTTTCAAATTCTTCACCAAGCGGTGGCGTTTCGCGACTTGCACATCGTGCACCAAGTGCTGGATGATCACTCGTCTCAGCTGACGGGGCATGCGGGTCGCCGCATTGGCTTGCTTCTTGCCTTCTTGCTTGCTCGCCTTTGTCTTCTCGGCGACAGTGGCACAGTACGTCATCACCGACCGCAGCGAGCATTTCTCCTGTGCCATCGTGCGGTGGCCCAACACCGTTTCGAGCGCGAGACACAGCCACACTGGGTGGTAGTTGTTGAGCAGCTCGATGAGTTCTTCCTGGAGACCCACGTCCGCGTACGCTGGTCGATCACGTCGCACCACCATCTTGCCTTCCGCGATCTCGTTCTTCAGGTTCGCGGCAGCCTCCGTCACGGCATCACTTCGGTAGATTTCCATCGCAGCGCGCGACCACATCGACTCCATGCGCTTCATCGCCAACACACGCAGTGATGAGAAGTCGATGCGCGTGCGGCGTTTCTGTCGAGTGCTGTGACGTCCTGCACGAGACGGAGTGCCCATACTCATGCGGTGCGGGTGCTCAATGATCATCGCGGCGTTGTCCTGCTCTTGCTCGTCGTCTCCCGTTGACTCGATCAGCACGAAGTTCATCCACTTGGTGAAGCCTTCTTCCTGGCGCTGCATCCACTCCTCATCGGATAACGTCTTGCGCTTCTCCCACCACGAACCTTGGAATCCCGACGCCGCTGCAGTCATTATCACCGCGCTGTCGTCTTCGTCTTCGTCCATCTGGTCCTCCACACGCACGCGCTTGGCTCTACGGTGTCTGGGCGGCGACAGCACCATCGCCAGCGACTCGCGGCGCTTGTTCTTGCGCACGATATTCTCCGTCGACTCGGTCGTGGTCTCTCTCGCTTCTGTATCCTCCTTGGGCTTGCCACCGGCGCCATTCATCGCCATTCGCTCACGCAGACTCAGCGGCTTGGCCTGTGCAGGCAGTCCGCTTCCACTCACCTCACACTGCAGCCGGAAGCGGTCGTTGACTGTGAACCGCAGACGCGCGACCAGCTCCTGGTGCACGTCCTGTGTGAACGGCTCGAACGTGATGCGCAGCGTCACTTTGCCCTCGGCGGGCACCGTGCACACGTGCAAATCGCACTTGAACCGCACGTCCAGTGTCTGCTTGGGCAGGTTCTCCCGCGTCGCGCTCGTCATCACGTAGCCGTCGTACTTGACGCGCGCGTGGCCCACTTGGCTCGCATTCGTGAGCGTGAGTACGAGCGTCTTGCGCTGACCGACCGCCACGGCGCCAAACGCGAGCTCCGGCACCGTCACGACGTCCGTCACGGACAGAACCGCTCGCTTAACGTCGTCGCCGAACAGCGTGCGCTGTGTCGTCGCCTCGTGGCTGTCGTCGTCTTCCTTCTCCATGGAACGGCGAGCCATTTTGAACGCCGCGAGCGGCGACCGCGAAGGCGACGGACCGCGCGGACGCTTCCCCAGCGATGCGGGCGGCGGCCTGGCCGCACTCTTACTCTGAATGTGCTTGTGGATCGCTGTGGGCGTGGGAACAGGCGCCATACTCGTCGCCGTTGGCGCCTGGTTCTCTTTGCCTTCTTCGAGGGCGCATTCCTCGCCTTCTACGGAGCCTGCGGACGCCGTAAATGGGTCCACAGAAGCGCGCTCGCTCCATTTACCACCTACGGGCATTGACGCGGACGTAGCGATGCTTGCGACGCCTACAGACGCGTCGGAATCTTGCTCTGTCGGCATCTTGTCGTGGCGTCTTTGGTTCGGCTCTTGATTGCTTGTGGGTGGGTTGGGGAATTGCCGCGAGACACATTCAAAATTTGAAAGTCGTCATAATAACAGATATAATCAAGTGGATATGAATATTGAACATTTGTGAGAAAATATACCCACATTAAACACAGTTGTTATGTTAATTACGGAAATAGTCACAATTGAGCCTCTAGCAGTAGCGCGCCCGAGTCGCTGCTGCGCGGCGGAGCCTTCGCGGCACAGTGACTGATGGAAAAGCCCACTTGATGAGCTTGACAGCACCAACTGCGAGCGTCGATGTGAGTGGGGCCGACTTGAGGTGGTCTCCCGGTGCAGAGAACCAGTCGACGTCACAGTATGAAAACACATTTCTCCACAAGTCGCTTGGAATCCTCGGTGACGCGTCGCCAGCCCTGATGGAAGACAACAGGCAAAGCTGTACGATATCGCGGAAGATCTTCGGGTAGTAGTGGTGGTCGCCGGGGCCCAACTGACGGCGCACATCGACGACCACGAAGTCGAACGTGCCGTACTCTGTCGTCGAGCGATGGCGTCGATCGGAGCTTTCCCACTGACCTCGCAAGGTGACAGCGTGTGCGTCTCCCTCGTAGATATACGACTTCGATGAGCCATACTGGAGAGTAAAGCGGATGCTCGTGGAGCTCCACGACCCTTTCAATGGACAAATATGCCGAGCTGCCTCCGAAGAGCCTTCCAACACACCGCCTTCCAGCAGACTCAAATTCCACGTCGCCAGGTAGATGAAAGCATTGTCGCCGATAGCAGCGCCCCTGAGAGTGTACTTCCCCGGAACCAGCGCGCCTAGGTGTTGAACGGGAGGCTTCTGTATGACGTCTCGTGGTTGCCGCACGGGAAGGTGGAATTCGTATGTACCGGCCGAATTCCTGCACTGCGCTCGTAGGCCGGAGGTGGGTGTGAGCGTGCCTTCAATCGTACTCAGACGTACGTAGCCGTGGAGCACTCTCTCCTGAAGTCTTGCCTTTACAAGCTGGAATCGCACGTCGTACGTGTTCTCGAATCGCTTGTGCTTCACAGCAATGCCATGCAGGAGCATGAACGGCCCGGAATCTTCATTTGTTTCGAGCACGGAGCCGGACAGCGTGCCGTCGTCGAAGACTTGGAGCTCGACACCACAAGACGGCGAGAAGAGATTCGGGATCACACCTTCCACAACGAAGCGCTCGCTCTTCATCGCGACATAAAGACTGACTGAGTGGGCCAAACCCTTGATAAGCGTTTCTTCCACGGATGAGTTGCGCACTTAGCCGACCAATACAAAGAGTGAGATGTATGGCATTGCCGCAGGGTCGTGATCTCTATCATGGAGCTGCCGCGCGGCGGAGCCTACGCGGCACTGCTGCTGATGGAAGAGCCCACTTGATGATATGCACAACACCACTTGCGACCGCGGACGTGAACTTGGACAGGTTGTTGGGCTTCGAAAACCACTCGAATCCGCAGTTCGAAAACACTTCACTCCACAGTTTGCTTGGGATTCTCAGGCGCTCTGCTCGACTGGACGGATGACAACAGGCAGAGTCGCTCAACCTCTCGGAAGATCTTTGGGTAGTATCGATACTGGTGGCTGATGTGGCTCCACGGAAGGCCCGCGTCGACGACTACGAAGTCGAACGTGCCATAGTTGGAGCTCGAGTGACAGTCTTCGTTGGAGTTGCTCCACTGACCCTGCAAGCCCGCAGCATTGGCTTCTCCTTCATAGATATACCTCGTCGGTGCGAGGACACCGTAATAACGCGTGAGGCGGATGCTCATGGAGCTCCAGGCCCCTTCCACTCGGTAGCTCACTTGGTCTACGACGAGCCTTCCAAGTGGCCTTCCGCCTGGAGACTCAGCGTCCACGTCGCAGGGTGGAGGAAGTTGGCAGCATCAACTGCGACGCCGTTGAGAGTGTAGATACCTGGAGCCAGTGGTGACGGGAGGCTCCAGTGCAACAGCGAGTCGTTCTTCTGGTGGCAGAATGGGAGGTGGAACCCGTACGCGTCTGTCGGATTGATGCATTGGGCGTGGAGACCGGCAACGCTCTTGTGTTGCTTCGGTTGGCGGTGATTTCCTTCTGAATGATGACCCTCCAAGTGGAAATATTCTCAAAGGCGTAGGTACATTGGGCACGCACGCATGGAGTTTGTGACCAACGCCTTTCAATCGGTACTTTCGACTGCGATACCAACACTGGTACAACACACAAGAGAACCCAGCGCCATGAAGTCAAGCAAGCATCGAATGAGCAGAAGAAACACCAGTTGAGACGTTCGTCAGCACTGGCAAGCACCTCTCTCATTACTCTGGCTCGGAGAACCAGTCGAATCCACAGTACGAAAACACTTCACTCCATAAATGGCTCGGGATTCTCGGTGACAAGCCCGCGGTCTCACTTGACTGGGCAGACGACAGCAAGCACAGCCGCACGACGTCTCGGAACACCTTGGGGTAGTGCTTGTGGTCGCTCGTGTTCCATTGACGACACGTCTCGACGACCGCAAACTCGAACTTGCCGCGCTCTTGAGCCGAGTGCGGAGCTTTCGTGTTGACCCACCGGCCTTTCAATGCAACTTGGTGCGCGTCTCCATCGTACGTGTACGTGCCGATGACTCCGCCCACTTCGTAGAAGAGAGTGCAGTGGATACTTGCCGAGTCCCAGGATCCTTCCACTCGCGAGACCTGCGGGGCATTGTCGTATTCCGTCGACGAGCCTTCAAGCACGCCACCGTCCTGCAGTTTTAGGCTCCACGTCGCTTGATACAGGTACCCATTGTCCCCCACAGCAGCTCCTTTGAGCGCGTACGAGCCTCGAGTCAGCGGACTCAGGTCATGGGCGGTAGACTTCTCCGCTTCGCCCAGTGTGTCACCCGAGCTTGGCTGTCGTATTGGGAGCTCGAACGCACGAGCGTTTGCTTCATTATCGGCTTCATACCGCCATCGCCCGTGGAGACCGGAGCATCGAGACAGCTTCCCTTCTACCACAACCACATACACGAGACCTGGGATGTCCGTGCGCTTGGTGAGCTGAAAATGAACGTTGTAGACTCGCAATTGCGAGTGCGTCATTGCGTCCAGCTTCTCTTCGACTGATGTGCCGTCCATCACGAGGAACGTCTCGAAGTCTGCGTTATCGTCGTCTTGGGTTTGGACGGATCCCGACAATGTGCAGTCACTGTGGACCTGGAGCTCCACGACGCGTGGGGACGCGAAGAAGCCGGCGATCACGCCCTGCAGCACGAAACAGTCTCGCATGGCACTGGGAGAATCACACACTGCGGCGGGCATCGCAGCAGTGCGCAGCTTCGTCTCTGGATGGACGGCGCCGAGTCGCGGATCCTCAGAAACGCGTCTGGACGTTTGGCCAGCTGAACAGCTTCCAATTTTCTCGATCATCTATCTGATTGGTTGAAATCATGTATAAGTTTCGTCCTATTGGCTGAAATATGGAAGTGAGCTCTTGAAGTTCAAGTGTAGCCATCGGGTGGTGGGCCACTTCTGCGTTCCGTACCGTACCTACCGTACTGTGCGCTCCTTCTAGTTCGATGGCCATCCATCCAGACGGACGCACCGATCACACCGTTCGTGGTTGCATTCTGGGACGCGAGGAACTCATTCTCAAGGATCGTCGACGGCTGATGACGGAGCGGTGGCATGATCGTGTGCCTCCTGGCCCCTACAGGCAGGGCGCTACGCACAAGGCGCAGGCTCGATTGACAAAGGCGAATGCGCCGTGAAGCTGCGCCAGACGACAGTGCCATGAACGATAATCGGCTGTTGTGATTCCAGCTCGTGGACGACGATGGCGAGCCACAGACGCCCTGCTACTCAACAGCAATCACATTCATGCCTGTACCGGTACCAGCCTTCTCGAGTGCGCAGCACGGACTCCTCAGATGACTGGTAACGTAGAAGGAAATCCCAGATGCTCACTCGTGTGGCATCGAGTTCTCCGCCTGTCTTGCCATGCAGCACCAGAGCGAGAGGATGCCACCGTAGAACACACCAGGCTCGAGCTGGATCGGATACTGGTCTGCCTGTATGCACAAGTCGGCCGGTTTCCGTCTTGGTCTTATTGTTGATTCAATGAAGTCGTGTGAGTAGCCGACTGATGTTGCGAAGCCCTGAGTTTCTGTGGATACGCCTCATTTCACCATTCATCACCGCCTTGGCCGGATCCTTTCGCTTTGGCGCTGCATGGCCGACATATTGATCGCGAGCGTGATGGCTTCTCACGCGGACAGCCATCCGAAACAATCTTGCTCTTGGCTCTAAAAGGCTCGTAGAGGGCCTACGTGAGACCCATAAAAGCAACCACACTTGACGGACGAGGGCGAATCCTGTTTGATTGATTCATGCTCTTCCTCTCTGTGGCTCTCTAGAGGCCGTACAATATCGATACCAACTACGTAGCTCCTAGCGTCCTCTACTCGGCCGCGGCCTTCTTCTTTGGCTTAGGGCCGCGCGGCAGCTTGACGCCTAATGCGCGCTCCAGCTTGCCGATGATCTGTCCGTTCGGGATGGCCTTGCCCGACTCGTACTCGGCCACGACCTGCGGCTTCTCGTTGATGGCCGTAGCGAGCTGCTTCTGGTTCATCTTCTTCTCCACGCGCGCCTTGACTAGTGCCTGCGAGAGGCTGCGGTCCACCACGTTCACTACATCAATCAAAGAAATATTAGAACATCAAACACATTCTCCGAATGATTGATGGAAGGACAGACGTACGCTTGAACGAGTCGAGGTCCTCCTCCAGCTTACGCGCGTTCACCGTCGCGCCCGAGTGCACGCTCTTGTTGGTGCCAGCCATGTCTGGAAAGAAAGAAAAGAAAACATCCAACAAAATGGAAAGAGTTCGAGTTAGAGAGATGCGGGATATGAAGAGGAGGAACAAAGAGATGGAACGTACGGCGCGTCTCGGTGACGAGGTTGCCCGTGCGGCGCGCCTGGTTGAGCACGGCCTCCTTGGACACGCCGCGCTGCGGTCCCTTGCTGCCCCATCCGGCCGTTGACCAATCCTGTCCTTCCACAAAGTTGCTCATTTTGTTGTTGGTGTTGGCGGTGGACTTGACGTGGATCTGTCTGTCGACTGCAGGTTTCTTTTTGGGAAATGCTGAGCAGAGTGTGACGTCGCCAACTCACGATGGCCCCAACGAAAAACCAAGAAAACGCCAACGCCCCAACACCATCACCGACACCGCAGAGAACGAGAGACCATCACTCGCGCCATACGTGGCAAAAAAGCAGTTTCGGATCTGAAAAAAACTGGAAACGTTCCAGAAGAAAACACGTCATAAAGCTCAGTCAGGAAAGAAACACCTCCGATTGTGTGTTTTAAACAGTATACGGTTTTTGATGTCGCACGAATGTACCCGAATGGGGGTATTCGCGCCGGATCGACTGGGCAACACACACGAGCAGCTACAAAAAGCAAGGAGCGAAAATGGTGAAAGTGGTCGGCCCAGATCTCAAGCGCTACATGGACAAGCGTCTGAGCCTCAAGCTCAACGGCAACCGTAAGGTGACAGGCGTGCTTCGCGGCTTCGACCAGTTCATGAACGTGACGCTGGATGAGACCGTGGAAGAAGTGTCGTCGACGGAATCGAACCGCATCGGCATGGTGGTGAGTTGCATGCATGGACACTCGTTTGGTGGTTATGGAAATGGCGATTCTGATGGTGTTTATGTATTAGGTGATCCGAGGAAACAGCATTGTGCAGTTCGAATGCCTCGAGAGAATCAACTAGAAAGTTAGGAGCAACGCCTGTTCCGACTCGCAAGGACAACTCCACGAGCGTGACAGTCAATGATACTACCTCCAGACAAGGCGTTCAAGATGCAAGGTGGAGTAATTCATTATATATATTGATATACACGAACGCGTTGCTAGACACTGGAGAAGAAGTGATGGAGAATTGCGAGTTGACTTTGAGCCGAGCGAGGAGAGACCAGACGGACGGCGCGAGCCACCAAGTGGACAAGTAGCGATGAAGTATCCACACGAATTAGATTACAATATCGAGCTGCTTGCTGTCGTATCGCGTCGCCCTCCAGCTTGCGCCTTGGATCCACGGCCACAGCACGTCGGTTTTCTCGCGAGCTATTCTATCGATGGCATCGGCCAGCGCTTTAGAATCGGCCACCACGGCCGCCACGTCCGCCGCTGAAGCCGCCACGACCACCGCCACGGCCGCCGCTGAAGCCACCACGGCCTCCGCCACGACCACCACGGCCACCGCCTGGAGCTCCAGCAGGCTTCTTAGGCTGCTCTGTGAATCGGCTCAGCGGGAGGAGCTTGTCCGGGCTGATGTACACCTTGTCACCGGCCTTGAACGAGGTCGCGCTCACACCGGCATCCGGCTTGACCGTGAACATAACGTTGTTGATGGAGCCGAGGATCTCATCGACCTTGCCGATCTTGGTCTTGTTTTCCAGGAACGTGCTGGCGTTGAAGTATGGCACCTTGTCGTTCGTGCTCTTGTAGACCATCTCGTTCTCGCACGCGTGCACAAACACACCGAGCTCTATTGCATCACCGCATCCAGTCAGTCTTCCAGCTACTAGTACAAGAGCTGTATCATCCCAAAGCGTCACACGCACCCACGACAGTCGCAGGAGGTCCCTCCGGCTCGCGGTTGAAACCACGGCCACCGCCGAAGCCACGGCCGCCACCGCGGCCTCCACCAAAGCTACCGCCACGTCCGCCACCACGGCCACCGGCGCCACGACCCATTCCACGTCCACGTCCCGACATCTTTCTTGCTTGAGTTCCGGGGTTAGATGATGAAGCTTGCCTCCACCAATTGCGCTTCCGTGCGAACCGAGCCGCCACACCAACGGAGCCAGTCACCACCATTCACATACCGGTTAAAGTACCGGTATTATCCCTGCAGCACCAAACCTTACCGTACCACACCATTCACACACAAATTTGCTTTATCAACGTAATTACTGCCCGCCATGAGTAAAAACAAAGGACCACTGAATGCCGATCTTCTGTGACATTTCTTTCCCCGGATTAGAAACCCAAGCCTTCGTGTTCAGCGAAGCCGTGTTCGGATAGAAACCTCCGTTTCTAAACTCGCATTCACGCGCTGATTGGTCCATTTTCCGCTTCAACCTAGCGATCTATTGGTCCAGTAACCCTCCAGCTGGCAGTCCACAAGACCCCATGCGAGCCTCGTGATGCTGACGATGGCAACGACTCTGGACGAGGTCGGCGATCCCCTCTGGACGGCCGTCCAGAAGCTTCCAACCACTGGACGAAGCGACCGGTCCGGAGATCCACCGGTCCGGGATCCGGCGCCCGGAGATCCTCGCTCGGGAGTGCTCATTTGCCATTTTCTTCGCTGCTGCCCAAGTCTCCGCCTGCCGACGCCTGTTGCTGCCGGTCTCGCAAGAAAACCCCGCAAGATGCCTCGCCTCGAGACCGACGTGAAGCTCGATTTCAAGGATGTGCTCATCCGCCCCAAGCGCAGCACGCTCAAGAGCCGCTCGCAGGTGTCCGTCTCGCGCACGTTCACGTTCCGCAACTCGAAGCAGACGTGGACGGGCGTGCCCGTGATCGCCGCCAACATGGACACGGTCGGCACGTTCGAGATGGCCGTCGAGCTCGCCAAGTTCCAGTTCATCACGTGCGTGCACAAGCACTACACTGTGGCCCAGTGGAGCGAGTTCGCGACTGCCCACGCCGAGGCCCTGCCGACAGTCGCTGTGTCGGCTGGCTCGAGCGAAGCTGACCTCCAGAAGGTGGATGAGATCCTGAAGAACCACCCAGAGATCATGTTCATCTGTCTGGATGTCGCCAACGGCTACTC
Source organism: Pythium sukuiense (assembly GCA_023334995.1). NCBI lineage: Eukaryota > Oomycota > Peronosporomycetes > Pythiales > Pythiaceae > Pythium > Pythium sukuiense. Next base: position 24,644 of record JAADVL010000125.1, read on the forward strand.
GGAGGCATTTGTCGAGGCCGTCAAGACTGTGCGCAAGTCGTTCCCGAAGCACACGATTATCGCCGGTAACGTCGTGACTGGTGAGATGGTGGAGGAGCTGCTGCTGTCGGGAGCCGACATCATCAAGGTCGGCATCGGTCCGGGATCCGTCTGCACCACGCGTAAGCAGACTGGCGTCGGCTACCCGCAGCTCTCGGCGGTGCTCGAGTGCGCGGATGCTGCCCACGGTCTGCGTGGCCATGTCATCTCGGACGGGGGATGCACGTGCCCAGGTGACGTGTCCAAGGCGTTTGGCTCCGGCGCTGACTTCGTCATGCTCGGCGGTATGCTCGCCGGCCACGACGAGAGCGGCGGTGAGGTCATCGAGGCTGCTGGCAAGCTGTACAAGAAGTTCTACGGCATGTCGTCGTCGGAGGCCATGACCAAGCACGCTGGTGGTGTCGCCGAGTACCGTGCCAGTGAGGGCAAGAGCGTGACGGTGCCATACCGCGGCCCAGTGTCAGGCACAGCCAAGGAGATCCTCGGCGGTGTGCGATCGACGTGCACGTACGTGGGTGCGAGTGAGCTCAAGGAGCTGAGCAAGCGCACGACGTTCATCCGCGTGACGCAGCAGATCAACGAGGTCTTTGGCCGCGCGCCGAACGAGCAGGAGATCAAGCAGTCGGCCGACGGCAACGCGGCCAAGAAGCAGAAGCTGTAAGTAGCTTTCCTGCATGAAAAGGCTCTCGCAGTAGCCCATATTCTACTGGGAGCTGCCTTTGGTGGGGCATTGCGAGCGCCTGACTCGCGGATGGTCCCGAGAGTGAGTTATTTTATACCCCGTCCAAATAGAGAAACAGCGTTTTGACTTTGAAAAGCGTGGCTTGTGGGTTATGAGTTGGCTGCAATGTATCGAAGCAACCACGCGCGAGATGCCAGCATGCTGATGGAGAAGAGGTTGTGATTCGCCTACTGCCAGCATCAAAACAGGGATGACGATGGAGATCCTTGAGGTTGAAGTAACATGGCACCCATGGCTGGTGCGACAATAGCTGGTCTGCACCGTCAGCTCTGTAGGGATGCCAGCCCTCACGCAACAGCAGAGGACGCAGTGCTCTTCAACGAGCTGGACTTCACACCGCGAGCTGAATCCGAGCAGCATCCGCTCCCTGTGTCTTTTCAAGATACCCATTTCTCGCCTCTCATTGGTTATAAAGCATACGCATTTTGATCAATCATCTACGTTTTCTTGAAGTAGAAACGATCTAGAGATAGATTCCGTATCTATCATTTCTAAATATCCAACATCACCCAGCATCTTGACGCAAAACCAACCTCCTCAACGAACTAACATCATGGCGACGGCTGCTCCTTCCTCTTCCTCTGCGGCTCAGCCCAAGACCCGCGCGGGCTTCGTAGATCTCAGCGACGTCATCAGCCGTGGCGCGTGCTACTGCCTCAACGAGCAGCCTAGTGCTCCCTTTACGAACCTTTTCATCGGTGACGAGACGCTGCTGCTCAAGTCGGATGCCGACGGTACGAGATCTCTACCATCTAACGGAGTGATACATGCGTCTGATTGATGGAGGGTTATGTTGTGGTAGAGCAACTGATCCTGCACATCGAGTTCCAAGACGCCGTCAAGCTCCACTCGATCCGCGTCGTCGCCCCATCCGGAGGTACGAATCACCCTTCTGATTGCTTCTAGTGGAGGGTTTGATTTGATTGATGAATGGACTGATTGATGGATGACTTTTTTGATTGATGATAGAAACCGCGCCACGTGTGATCAAGCTGTACGCGAACCGCCCGAACTTGGGCTTCTCGGACGCCGGCGATATCGAGCCCACGCAGACCATCGAGTTCTCCACCGATGATGAGCTAGTTCCTCCACACGGCAAGGACGTTGAGCTGCGCTTCGTCAAGTTCCAGCGCGTCACGGGACTCACGGTGCGTCATGTGTGTTTGATGTTGTGGACGTTTGATCGAAAGGTCTTACTAACAGCATTCACGTACAGATCTTCGTGGAGGAAAACCACGGCGCCGACGAGACGGCGATCGCGAGCCTGAAGCTCTTTGGTGCGTAGCCTACCTTCGGTTATGGTCGTTGGTCATGTTTCTTGATTGATTGATGGATCTCTCTGATGCGTGCTCAGGTGAACGCATCGCTGGTACCAACATGAACGAGCTGAAGAAGGTCAGCGAAGAGTAGATCCACGCACGATTGCGACCCGTGCACTCCCCAGCCAACCACGAAATGCACAGCCACGGTCTCACTAACCACGAGCTCAGTTGACTGTTTCCCTCTCACGCTTGATTTTGAATAGATATCTCTTCCTCCTACTGAGCCCCCCACACTCCGCTTCACGATCCGTACCCGGTGCAAGGTCCCCGTCTTTGCAGATCACTCCGTTATCACTCGCTTCCGTTCATCAATCACACAGCAAGCAAAAGAGAAATCAGGTCCGCCGCACTGATCTACCATTCAAGGATCGATCCCAACGAGGTGCCACCAAGTCCACGGTGGTATTTGACGGGGTTACACTCAAAACCAAGTGTTCTACAAGAGCCACGCAACCCCGTTTTCCAGCCCCATGCTACTGCTCAGCTTGCTACAAACCGCACCATAGGCAGAGGCTGAAGTACGTAGGCCTTGCCGGTTACGGGATGGGCGTCCCGGTGAAGATGGAGAGCAAGTCGAACTTGTCCTGGCGTGGCGTGTTCCAGTCAGTTTCGAGAAGCCCCTCCGTCTCGCCGAGAACGCCGTCGACGCACCAGTAGAACCAGCCAATGTTCCTCTCCTTGAGGTATGCCGCGAACTTGTTCTGCCAGTTCTTGTCAGGGTCCGAGCGGTACTTGCCTCCCCACTCGCCGACCACGAGCGGGCCGTAGGTGTTCTGGACGAAGCCGAAGTGCAGGTCCCAGATTGCGGGCATGTTGTCCGGGAAGGTCGGGTCACTGAAGTACGTCTGCGGGTACACGTCCGGCCCGTACACGTGCGGGCTGAACACGAGGCGCTCGGGAACAGGCAGCGTGAGGTTGGCACGCTGCAAGTCCATCAGGTTCTCACCCCAGAAGCAGCCGAGTCCGCCAACGTCGCGGCTCGAGAACTGCATGCCCTCGACGAAGATCAGCCAGCGTGGGGCGATCTCGAGGACCGTGGTCGCCAACTTGAGCGACGCAAGACGCCAGTCGTTCGTTTCGTTGCCACTCCCCCACGAGGCCTCGTCGTGCGGCTCATTCTTGAGGTCGGCCGCGAACACGTTCCAGGTATCTTTGTATCTCGTGGCCATGATCTTCCAGGCGTTTTCAAAGTTGTCTTTGTCAGCGTCCGAAGTGTACCAGAGCGCTGTGATGCCGAGGCTCGAGGAGAGAACGTGGGCGTCGAGCAGCACGACGATTTTGTTGTCACCGAAGACCTTGAGCGTGTAGTCAACGACGTCCAAGAAGCGGAGCGTCTTGCCTTGGAAGGCCTGCGTGAGCTCGACTTCGTTGTAAACGAGACCTGGATCGATGGGAATATTTTCGAGCACCGCGTCCACGGCGAACGGAAGACGAATGGCGTTGAAGGAGTTGTTCCGGAGGAGCTCCGCGATCTTCTGGATCGTCGTAGACTCGTTGCCACCCCAGAGACCGAACGGCACGTTGATGCCCGTCTCAAGGCCAAAGTAGCTCGTTCCCTTGATCGTAAATGGCTCGCCGTTCATGTAGATGCCGTCGAGCTTGGCGTCAAACACCGGTGGCACGGGCGAGTCCATCGCCGTGGCGGCGTTCAGGTTCCTAGCCGCTTGCGGGGAGATCTCACTCGCTGATACCGTCAGCACAGTCGGGGCAATCGCAGCCAAACCAGCGACAAAGAGCGCGAGGATCTTCATGCCGGTGGACGTGACGCAGTGGGATCTTGGGCAGTGGGTTCCTGGGATGTCGTGCGGAGTGAAGGCGGTTGGAAAGTGAGCATGTCGAACGTGCTAGGTTGGTCGTGCCGCAAGCAGCCTCAAAGGAGGCCTTCCTAGAGGGATTCTAATGCTATACACACCTACGGAGCCAGGCCCATCAGTTCCGTGTGCTGGAGCGTCGTCTCTGTGCGTGCCGCTGCAAATCAATCCGGCGCATGACGCCGCAGGCAGTTCCCGCGCCGTCCCGGGGAAGATCAGCCGCTGCAGAGATGAGAGATGGAGTGGGAGGAGCTGTGCTGACGTGCCACAGCTCTAGAGTTCGTGGACGCTGGCGGGAAGTGTCAAATCCCCCGGGATATACAGTGCGACCAGCCACGAAGAAACACGATCACGATCACTCCAGATTCTCTCCAGCAACAGCAATGCTTTTGAACACAACCGTCGACAATTCCGGCATTCTGTCTTGTCTTCTTTTTGGATGGCAGCATTAGAATCCGTATGTTATAATACTTGAAGTTGTAGTTGAAGTACTCGAGGAACTTCCCGCAGTCTGCACTTTCTATTCTGACATCCTAATATATTATATCCTGTCACAACAAATTGAGGTATTGGATATAGATGCATACAGTTGTACTTCGCTTCTTATATACCTTGTCAAAGTGATATATTTGGAGTTGGACAGTGTATGAGATGATAGATGTGAGTCGGGGCTGGTGAACAGTCAGTCCATCGTCAGTCTCTCTGTTGGAAGGGCGTCAGTCTCTCTGTTGGAAGGGGGTCACAGGGCTTGTATGAGCAGCCACGTCGGCGGACACTGCGGATGACGCACCAATATCAGCGGCACCACGCTGCGATTGATGTCTCATCGGGTTGAATCGTTGGCCCTCCTGGGTTTCTACTGTACAGTAAACACTCTAGTGAGAGGGTTACAGTTTGGATGATACTACGGTACTTAGTATTCACAACAGCGAGTGCCGATAACCCGGCTGAGTCCTAGCTACCAGTGTTGTTGGCCCAGTCAGATTGCTCACGGGATCGGCGTGCCGGTGAAGGCAGCCAGCAGGGCAAGCTTGTCCTCCCTCGGCGTGTTCCAGTCGCTGTCCAGCAGACCCTCCGTGTCCCCTGAGTTCGGGTTGATGCACCAGTAGAACCAGCCGAGCTCCTTCTCCACGAGGTACGCCGTGAACTTGTCCTGCCACTTCTTGTCGGCGTCCGAGCGGTACTTGCCACCCCACTCGCCAATGACAAACGGCCCGTACGTGCCGATCCCGAAGCCAAAGTGCAGATCCCAAATCGCTGGCATGTTGTCCGGGAAGGTCTCATTGAGGAAATACGACTGCACGTAGACGTCCGGGCCGTACACGTGTGGGCTGTACACGAGGCGGTCGGCCACAGGCAACGTGAGGTTGGCCCGCTGCAGGTCCATGAGGTTCTCGCCCCAGAAGCTGCCGAGCCCTTCAACGTCACGGCTCGACGCCGACATGCCTTCGACGAAAATGAGCCAGCGAGGCGAGATCTCGAGGACTGTGGTCGCCAACTTGAGCGACGCAAGACGCCAATCGTTGGCGACATCGTCACTGCCCCAGGACGCGGCTCCATGCGGTTCGTTCTTGAGATCCGCGGCGAAGACATTCCACGTGTCCTTGTATCGCGTAGCCATGATCTTCCACGCGTTCTCAAAGTTGTCCTTGTCGGCATCCGACGTGTACCACAGTTCCGTGATCCCCAAGTCCGGCGTGAGCACGTGAGCGTCCAACATCACGACGATCTTGTTGTCGCCGAAGACTTTGATCGCGTGGTCTACAATGTCCAAGAAGCGGAGCGTCATGCCTTCGAAGGCCTTCGTGAGTTCGACTTCGTTCGTGACGAGGCTTGGAGCGATAGCCGGGTTCTCCAGCGCCGCGTTGACGGCGAACGGGAGACGCACGGCGTTGAAGTTGTTGGTCTTGAGGAAGTCGGCCACCTTCTGCAGCGACGTGGACTGGTCACCACCCCACAGGCCGTGAGGGACGTAGATGCCGGTCTCAAATCCAAAGTAGCTGGCGCCCTTGATCGTGAACGGCGCGCCGTTCATGTAGATGCCGTCGAGCTTGGCCTCGAACACGGGCGTCTCCGGCGTGGTCGGCTCTTCGAAGTCGTTGAGGTGCATGGCTGGTCGAGGCGGCACAATCGCTGGTCCAGCAGGGAAGGATGGCAGCGTGTACGGGTGGTTGTTAGCGGAGACCGTCAGCATTGACCCAGCAAGTGCAGCCAGGCCGGTGAGGCAAACAGCGACAGTCTTCATCCTGGACGGAGGAGGGCTCGCGAGTGGTTTCCTGGGGTGTGCCGTGTGGAGGATGGAAGGCGAATTGGAAAGTGAGAGTCTCACTGCTCAAGCACGATCGCAAACGACCACGGTCCTTCGAGGGATTGGTCGTGCTGAAGACCGTGCTTGCCAAGCAAGCAGCTCTTGATCTCTGGATGGCTGAGGGAGAGGTGCCCTGGAAATTTCGATGTGCACACATCCGGGGCTTTGTAGATTGTCATTGGAAGGGCAATCCGGTGCGAGGCAATCCGGGACGGGTGACCTTAGCGTTGGCGCAGGAAGCGTACATCTATCTACAGTACTGTATATCAAAGTGGCACATGGCACGAGTTCCAGGACTTCGAGGAAACCTGCGGAAATTTTGCAAATCGCACCGGATTCGCTGACAGCCAGACCGTCAACGTTTGGAGCTTCCACACACTGTTACTGTACTGTACTGGAGCTCTCGCTCCTCCCATCGCGAATTTGAAAGTTGACCAGGAAACAGGGCACCCCGTCAAAGTCAAGAGTCGTGTCCACAGTTGATGGAGGCGGCGTCCCAAGGTCAGGGATCGGTCAAAATAATACACTACGAATCATGTATTGACGAAACTATTATTAATTGCTCTTTTGGGAATCCAGTATAAAACACAATGTTGGATAATACTATTGTATTTTTCAACACAAGTGCCTTTGGCCGATTTCTCTTATCCGATGGTCTGTTGGGCCCGCTATGGCTGCTCTCCGAAGGATGCACGTGCTGCTCGAGGCCATTCGACCTTCAAATCATTCCTTAACTTATACATGTCGCGGAACCCCCTCTCCAACTTATCATGCACCACCTGTGTGGAACGACTCCATGTTATATCTAACTTACTTCGGTAGTACTCTTGACAGTGAGGTGAGTGTCTACTGTTAGTTCAGTTCCTTGCAATATATTGCAATTATGGCAGTTACTATTATTTCTCCATCCTGTATTTCCGTGCGTATTATTGGAGTTGCGCAAAATGCAATGCGGCGTTTTATTGTGTTGACCGACCGTGTCTTTTGAGCCTTTCTTTGGCTTGGGTGGGATGAGCGGTTTGATGCAGTGATGAAGAGTCCGAAGCATCACCTGCAACTTCAACACGGCCGCCAGACTGGTCACACTGTCGTTCGAGGAGTGCTTTGGAAGACGCCAGTACCTGTATGATACAGGTACTTGAGTCTTCCAAAGGGGACTCCTCAGCCAAGCACCGCTCTCTCTAGAGACCTTTCGCCCTCGATACGAGGTCGTATTGGAGCCCAGTACTTCGAAGTACCGACCGCACACAGGGCGTAGACACTAAGCAACGCACGGACACATCAATGAGGACGGGGAGCGATCTCGTTGGAATTTTTCGATCTTCAAGCATCCATGATTCACCGTGCTGCTTCGAAAAGCAAACCAAGATGTGTCAACGCCTGGGGGCCGTAATACAACCCCACACAGCCCGTTCGACTCTGTCGTCCAGTGCACACTCAGCTTGAGTCCGAGTCGATCCAGTGTAGGTGCCGGTTTCCGTAGAAGTCGAGAACTGCAGTACAAGTAGAGCTGCAGAAGTGGAAGGAGCTGCGATCAAGCCGTCGTTGAAGCTGGTGGGAAGCATCAAATCGCACCGGATTCTGCGGCAACCAGAGGCTGTAGACTACTGGGCTCTGAGTGGGTCCCACTACGAGGGCGTATCTGTGTGTCAGAAACGACCTCGTCAAACAGTTTGTAGCGGATCTCGCGTATGTTCTGTGAGGACCCCTCAAGCCACGCTGGGCGCACCGATGGGAATACCCAGACTGGTTTAACTCCCACCGAAGCCACTGGTAGTTGACAAATCCTCACGCTTCAAGCCCTCCGCAGACACTGCTCTCTGGTGTGCTTGTGCATTTCCATCGTTCGTGCGACTCCCATTTAGGCTGCGAACACAGGATCGGCGAGACATTTTCCTGGACTCAACATCCCAGCGAAAGGGATGGAGGCTCCCGTACCTGGCTTGATGCGTCACGTATCTTGTCGTGAGCTTCTGCACGAAAATATGGCCCAGTGGCAAGCCACAACTCGCCTATGCGAGGGTATCAGTGGTTAATCTCTCCGGTAGTTGTACTTGCTCACGCTGTTGTAACTAATAAACTCCAAATTCAAGCAAGCAAGTATCTCTTCGTGAAGCAAGCCAGCAGCAGAACGACAGACGTCCAGCGTCTGAAACTCGGACTCGCCCCCAAGCAGCCTTGTCACTTCCGCCTGTTGCCCTCGTGACAACTTGGGGTTTCTCTCAGTAGACCGAGTCACTCCTCGCTCATTAACACAGTGCGTCCACGCAAGAAGCTTCTTCTGGAAGCAAGATCCCGCCCATTGGTACCATATACTGCAGTGCGCACTGCATGACTCGAGTGATGGTTGAAAACGAGCCCATCATTCCACCATCAAACGAGTGATGATTTATTACTTGCGTGTTACCCTAGACTCATGAAGGCAAGAGCTCATACAAACAGAGAGACACCTCAGCGAGTGGCACGAGAGAGGTCTGTGAAGGACCACTCATCCATCCACCACAGCTGGATCAGTCCGGCGGACCCCTTCGTTCCCGCTTCTTTAAGGGATCGCCGTGCCTGCGAAGATCGAGAGCATGCTGAGCTTGTCCGAGCGTGGTGTGTTCCAGTCGTTGTCGAGAAGGCCCTCCGTGTCGCCCGAGTTCGGGTTGAGGCTCCAGTAGAACGAGCCGATCGCCTTGCTCTGGAGGTACGCCGCGAACTTGTCCTGCCACTTCTTGTCGGCGTCCGTGCGGTACTTACCACCCCACTCTCCGACCACGAGCGGTCCGTACTTCTTCTGGATGAAGCCAAAGTGCAGGTCCCAAATTGGTGGCATGTTGGCCGGGAACGTGGCGTTGTTGAAGTACGACTGGCCCGAGACGTCCGGGCCGTACACGTGTGGGCTGAACACGAGGCGCTCGGCCACTGGGAGCGTGAGGTTCGCACGCTGCACGTCCATGAGGTTCTCACCCCAGAAGCACGGGTACGCCGCGACGTCGCGGCTCGAGGTCTGCATGCCCTCGATGAAGATCAGCCAGCGTGGCGAGATGGCGAGGATCGACGTGGCCCACTTGAGCGAGGCGAGACGCCAGTCGTTGGCGGTGTTGCCACTGCCCCACGAGGCCTGGCCGTGTGGCTCGTTCTTGAGATCGGCGCCGAAGACGTTCCACGTGTCCTTGTAGCGCGTGGCCATGATCTTCCAGGCGTTCTCAAAGTTGTTCTTGTCACTGTCCGACGTGTACCAGATCTCGCCGATGCCGCCGTTCGTGGCGAGGATGTGGGCGTCGAGCAGCACGATGATCTTGTTGTCGGCGAAGATCTTGAGGGTGTAGTCGATGACGTCCAGGTAGCGCATCGTCTTGCCACTGAAGGCCTGCGTGAGGGCGACTTCGTTGGTGATCTTGGTCGGGTCAATAGCCACGTTGTTGAGCACGGCGTCGACTGCGAACGGAAGACGGATGGCGTTGAACTTGTTGTTCTTGAGGAACGTGGCGATCTTCTGGATCGTGGTGGACTGGCCGCCACCCCAGAGACCGTGGGGCACGTGGATGTCCGACTCGAGGCCGAAGTAGTTGGCGCCCTTGAACGTGAACGGCTTGCCGTTCATGTAGATACCGTCCAGCTTGGCCTGGAACACAGGCGTGGCCTGCGTAGCGAGCGTGGTCACTGCATCAAGCGTCATGGTCGGACGCGGAGGCGTGATGGCCGGGCCGGCAGGGAAGGACGGCAGTGTGTACGGGTGCTCGTTCGCTGAGACATTCAGCACTGACGTCGCAATCGCAGCCAGCCCCGTGAGGAACAGAGCGAGGGTCTTCATACTGGTTGGCGTGGGACGGTGGGGTCTTGGTGGTGGTGGTTTCCTGGGATGCCGTGGCAGTTAGAAGGCAAATGAGAAAGTGAGAATCGAGGCCAAGCTCGATTGCCGTGGGCATATCCATTGAGCCAGGAGCCCACGGCCCTGCTAGACGCCTCTCGATAACCATGGAGACCGTGCAATCCGTGCTGTGCAGGCCATGGGCTCATGCGAGAGAGGGAGGAGTGGCGTCCTTGGAATTTTTCGATCTTCAAGCATCCATGGTTCTCCGGCTTCAAAGTACACAGCAGGCCTAGATGTACCAACGTGCGGGGGGTACGTAGACGCCTCAGCTGTCTTTTGTCGTGCAGTGGCGCTCTGCTGCTGTCTGTGCCGGTGCGAGTCGATCCGGTGCAGTGGATTATCCACACATTGAAGTGCTGACGAAGACTGCTTTGGAGTGGGAGCAGCTCCTATTGGCACTCGTTGTTGAAGCTGGCGGGAAGCGTCAAATCGCTTTGGATCGGCAGACAGATCGACCGACCGACTGGTGACGCTTGCTGAGCGCACGGGTCACTCCTCCCATCGCCAAGTTGAAGCTCCCCTGCAACCAGCAGATCCAAAGAGCCCAGCCTGGGCTCACCATCCTCCTTATCCATAGACCATACAGTATCCAGTAGGTTTTCTGTAGTCAAATCATTCAAGCACGAGCCTGAACTAGCTGCCGCTGTGGACTGGCAGTCTGACATCATGGTGGCACGCTGACGCAGCCTTTCTGGTGCATTGCGAAGCTTGTCTTTCGGGGTGGGGACGCGGGTTTTGATGCGGTGATATGAATCCGAAACGTTTGAGCGCATCCTCCTCCCACGACAACTTCAACTTGACCTCTAAGCAAACACACTCATCTTCTAAAGACGGCGTCACAGATCGCTGACATTCTGACTGATGAGAGCGAGCACCAACCTCGTACTATAGCATCCATCACGCCGTACTGGGTACCATCGCTAGTCGGCCAAACCACCGATATATCAACCGACCTCCTGCATGGAATTGGCTGGACATGCGCTCCCTTGAAACGCTTGCGGGATTGCACACTTGAGAGGGAAGGAAGCCTTTAGCCTCAGCAGACATTGCGTTCGGGGACGTCTTTGTGCTTCCATCGTTCCTGCGTCCCCATCGTGGCGGCAACCATAAGATCCGGGGGAATATTTGGTCCGACTCACCATCAGAGCGCGCACAGGGGAGGTGGAGAGTGGCACAATACGTCACAGAGCTCTTCGTGAGGCAAAGCAGCAGACAGACGTCCTGTGTTCCGACTCACCTCCCTCCCCAAGCAGCCCTTTCACTTCCGCCCCTTGGACGACGTGAGCGATGGCTTCAACTTGAACCCGACGGCCAAATATTGGGGCAAAGCCCCGCGGCAGCGACGTCATCGCAGCATCAATCTTTCCAGTGTAAGATTTGCCTCAGCGTCGCCCGAAGTACATCGCGTCGGAGCTTCGGTCAGACATCAGACGCGTGGCAGGTCAGATGCGTGACACCCTTCCTCCTCCCTTCGACGAGGAGCTCTTCATTCACGTCTCGTCTCGGAAGGGATCTTTGCATCCTGGTGAGACCTCGCTGTGTCCAAGAAAATTTGAATGATGAGCCTGCTTGTGGCTGGGAGGCACAAGGATCATCACGCCAAGCGTGAGGAGTCAAGCAGCGTGATATCCATAAGAAATCTAGCTGCATAGGCAGCAGACCCTTACGAGTTCCTGGCTTGTGAGACCGTGACTGCGCATTCGCGTTCGCCTCGGGGCGATTGTCCTCAAAACTGCATGTATTTCTCTCTTAGATCCTCTGGAAATTAGGGATTTTCTAGATCGTTTTCCTAGACATCGAACCGGTCGTTGGCGTACACTTTGCTCTTGTTTCCACCGGAGCTCAGATAGAACGGCTTGTCCTTCTCCTTGGGAGGCTTGCCCAGCGTTGTGAGTTTGGGCAGTAAGTCTTCCTTGGCGCGTGGGATACCTCGCTTCTTGTAGGGGTTATCCCAGTCGTGGAGGTACTCGACACCTGCGTTGACACCAGGGGTAGAGATTTTCTTGAGTGCGTCTTGATTGGAATTGTAGACGGCCTGGAAGTCCTGGGCACTGATGCGGCGTAGTTTGTGGTACTTCTTCTGTGTGCGAACAGCCTTCAGCACTGTATCGTACGGAGCAGCAGCCTGCAAAGACGACTTATCGGCCGGAGGGTACGGAGTCAACTTGACTGGCGGCTTGGCTGCTGCAAGCTGAGACGCAACGAGAGATTTGGCGTTTTCTCGGATATGGCTCTCAACGGGGACCCCAAAGGCCGTAGCTGTGGAGGCCAGCATGGGGGAGTTGTACACGCCTGAAATGGTTCGTGTGCTCACTAGATGATGGAGATTCTGAGTGACGTCCTTGAGTTCTCGCCGTGCTGCTTCTTCGTTGGCCTTTGCCTCTTCCTATACGGTCAAAAGCAGCCACATCCCGTTCAGAATTTGTGCGAAACTGACTGAAAAATGCACTCGTAGAAGGACGAACCTCCCGCTGGTTTTGCAGATTGGCGTCCAGTAAACGCCGCATCTCGTCGCCCTTACTGGCGATCTCTCGCACGTACGCCTTTCGCTTTTGAAAGTCTAGTTTCACGCGTCGACTGTGCATGCCTCGCAGCATTTTCTGGATGACGATGGCGTAGTATTCAAACACTGCTCGGCGTTGGAACCACAGCCGATCTCGACGCAACCGACGACATCTTCGCCTTGCTAAATGGCCTCGATACACTCGCGCTAACACAACCTCAGCGTTTCTGAGTGCATAGAAAACGGTGATGGTGAGTCGTCTTGATCGAGCTACCAAGCAGCCCAACGACGTACGTTTGAGTCGTGATGGTTGCTCGCACACGCTGACCTCGAAAGAGTCGCTGGATGCAAACAGCGGCTTTGCGTTCTCGGTCTTCGTTGAGTTTAGCATCTCTAAAGAGCACAACACCATTGTGAAATCAGCATTCCACATGCATAAAAGCGACCAGGCCAAGGCATACGTACTCAAGGAGACGCTGCAGCTCGTCCAGCGTGGTCTTCCGCCGCTGCCAGCACTCGTAAAACAGTGCCATTTCGCGCTGGACGCAGCCAGCGACCTGCTTCTGACCGACTCAAACCCAAGGCCACTCAGGTCACTTTCCAAAACACCGTGACCAGCAAGCGCAGCGCCTATGAAGAAAGCATGAGACGGCGGATGGACTCTCCATTTGCTGCGTCTGTTCGGGTTTTGAACCCATAAATAGATTTACCAGGTTTGATTGGTGTATAACATGACCAAGATACCAGTAATTGGTGGTAAATGGGTGACTACCAGGAAGTCAATATTGCTCTTCAACATCCAGGGACGAAGAAACCGCAGAACAGTGAACGCAAGCTAACGGGCACAACTTCTCATCACGCACTGCATTGATCAAGACGGAAGGCTGACGGCGATCTGTAAGGATGGCGTCCAAGGCGGAGTTCGATGCGACGATGTTTGATACGGAGGATGACGGCAGCGGGTATGACGAAAGCCCCGGGCCGCTGGTGGACGCTGACAGCCAAATGGAGGCCATCGAAGAGTCCATCATGAGCTCCTTGCAGATCAAGAACGACTTGGATCAGCCCAAGCGGCTCACGATGCAGCTCATCCGGCAAAGCATCGGCATGGCGATCAAGCAGTCGGCGATGCGGCGGCTCGTGCCGGTAGAAGATGAAGACGACGAGGAGCCGCAGGACGAGGCGACCGAGCACACAGCAGACGCAGAGGTCGAAGAGATCGACACGCTGCTTCAGAAGAAAGTATTGCGTCTGGACTGGATGAGCGTTGGAAAGATCGAGAACCTGGACGCGTTCACGCATATCCAGGAGCTGTACTTGCAGCATAACCTGATCGAGGGCATCGAGAACCTGGACGACCACCACGAGCTGACGTTCCTGGCTCTCGGAGGCAACCGCATCAAGAAAGTCGAGAACCTCAAGCATCTTACCAAGCTCAAATTCCTCGATCTCTCCAACAACAATATCGACGACTTCGACATCCGTACGTTCTACTGATGATTGTGGGGAGATGCTGGTGGTCTGACTTTCATTTTACGTGGCTACAGGCGAGTTCCCGTCCTCGCTCGTTATCTTACGGCTCGCTGGCAATCCGTTCACACGGCACATGCCTGCGTACATGCATCTATTCTTCGAGAGGCTTCCTAACCTGACGCAGATCGACCAGTTCCGACGGGTTCCGAGTCATTTGGTGGAGCCTGGGACCTCAGGAAGCCCGGCGTCCCCACTGACCTACTCGCCTCGCAGCAAGTACGCCGACTTAGAGATGGAAGTCGAATTGGCTCATCCGTCCCATAAAGCCACCAGTGAATCTGACAAGCAGCAGCCTCCAAGGGACGAAGAAAGCATGTTTGACTTCAATGACTACGACAAGCAGAAGCACGAGCGCATGGCCAAGTGGAAACAGCAGCTCAAGGACTTGGAGACCCGCAAGGCCGAGATCGAAGGCGACATCCCGATCATCACACGAACCACGAGCGTGTCGGCTCTGAGGGCTCGAAGGAAGGCGGCTGTGGCCAAGGCAAAAGAAGCCACGCAGACAGCGGTCTCGGACTCTATCACCCATTTCCAACAGGTACAGTTGGAGGATTGCTGCGAGGAAGAGCTGGCGGGAGAGATACGATGGCTCACTTGTCTTCGTCTGTGTAGATGGAAGTGGAGCACAAGCAGTGGCAGGACAGACATCAGCAGGCTGCATAAGTTGACTCTCCGTAGTAAACTTCAACGTAGCAAACTCGGTTTAGAAAACTAGGATTGAGTTTCCTAATTCAAGTCTGTAAATGAGGTTTGAGATTGGGAATTGTTCCACAGAAGCTCAAACAACGATCGTTGGAAAGGGCGTGCGGGTGTCTCTTGGGAGTGGTCGAAACTGTCACCACAGACCAGGAACAACAACGGCGAGAACGAAACCGATGACCGCATTTAGTTTCTTTCGTGGTGCTACCCATAGTATAAGATCGCGCTTTGGCTTCCTGGCCATTCGGACCTACCACCAACACACGCAGACAACTACACAGGAACTATGACAAGGATTCTCATCCAGACTTCCTCAAATCCACGCGATAATGCTCTGTTGAGTTCTCCAAACTTCTCGTTTGAGATTCAGATTCAAGTCCTTCAAAGAAGAGCAAACGCAAAGAGAACAAAACACGAAGAAAACGCCTCCCCTCCACGCCCGCGATAGTTCAGTGCCCGTTTCTTCCGTTTTATGTTCCCCATCAAGCTTCGAAACGACGCGACTCAGATCTCCTCTCTGCCGCGTGGTCCAATCACATCCCATATTCACTCCATCCGCCAATCAAAACCCTCCAAAGATCTCCTTTCTTTCGAACCCATCCACCAGCGGATCTGATTCTCCGCCTGGTGTCTCCTCCTCTTGCAACTCCAGTATCTCATCAGAGTATGGGACGCTGTACCTACTAGTGGCTACAGTCCCAGCCCACCCATGCGTCACTGAGTCCATGTACGGTTGCAGCTGAGCCTGTGCGTGCTTGGCGTCCATCCATAGGCGTCTCTTGAAGCTTACTCTCCCCTCCCCTCCTCCCCTCCTCTGCTTCAGTCCGAGCCACTCTGCATCTCGCCGTCTCGTCAACAGCCCTAGGTCTCCTCCAATTCAAGTCAAGTCAAGCCATGGTCTCCATGAGTGCCCACTCCATCGCCCTCACGCACGTCGTACTGCGTGGCCTGCAGTGCGTGGCCTCGCTGGTCGCTCTGTCCAGCATCTCGCGTGGCTTCGTCGACACGTTCGACAACGGCTTCTCGCACCGCGTGGGATCCCCCGCCGCCAACGTCGTGCTCATCGCGTCCTACACGAGCATGATGTACTCGCTGTGGTACATGGTGTGCGTGGAGCTGTACCCGCTGGCCACGCGTCCACGCATCCTCATGATGCGTGTCATGGACACTGCCAACATTGCTCTGCTGGTCTTGGCCAGTGTCATCTTTACCCAGTCGGACATTGTCATGCACTGTGACAACTACGGCGCCTCGCTGCGCTGCGGAAGCATCACGGCCTCGCTCATGTTCATGATCCTCACGCTCGTGCTCTTTGTTGCCACCATCGCGCTCACCTACGTGAAGAACGAGACCGAGAACGAGTTCACGGCCCCGCCAGTCGGCTACGTCGTCGAGACCACGCCAACGTCGGCCATCTTCTCGCCTCGCCCGGCCGGCAACGCTCCACCAACGCCATCGTCCAAGGTGTAAGCCGTCTGGCTCAATCATTGGCTTGGTAGCGGGTTTGACTCCTCAGGGCTCCTGTTGTGAGATACGTCATAGTCGTCGTGCTTTGGTGGTATTTCCCGATCGCCTATATATTTCCCTCTGAACACTAGTAACATACAGTATACAGTGGATGCATTTCCCTCACTGACCGACCCGTTTACATACTGACACTGAACGGCGTCGGGCACGGCGTGGCGTCACTGAGCCACTGGTGGAATGTCTGCAGGTGCTGCATGAACTGGTCCAGCGTCTGCACGTTCTTCGCGTTCGCAACTTGCACGCTCTTGGGCACCAGGAACGGCGCGACCTCCATGGCCTTGCCACAAGCCATCATATCCACTCGGTGTGGACTCGCGACGATGAGCCCAAAACGACCTGCCCGACGATCCATCAGCAAGTGCGGCGACCCTGCAAAGAGCCGATCACGCACGAGAGCCTGAAGCAGGTTGACGCGCCACGCCGTCTTCTCCATCGTGGTCTCGAACTTGCGAGGTGCACCCATGACCTGGACGTTCGTGAGGACTTGCGGGGACGCGAGACAATATGCGAGACGTGGGAAGAAGGCCTGGCACACGGTCTCCACAAACAGAGCGCTCTGCTCACTGAGGATGCATACAGGTCCGCGTGAAGAGACGTTCGTGAGCAGCTGAAGGGCACACTGTTCGATGCGAACAATGGACTCGTGGACGTACGGGTTCCGCACCATACGCTCCTTGGCCTCCTGGATGCCCTGGGTGCTTGCACGCAAGCCGAGATGCTGCGCCATCCACTTGATGGGCACGAGTACGTCTTCAAAGCAGATCACGTAGGCGTTCGGAAGTGCAGTCGTCGCCACCGACTCGAACAGGTCGCTGGAGAAGTTGCCCGCCTCCAACGAGAAGGCGATCTCCATGGGCTGAGGGAAGACCGTGTTGGCCGTGACGCTCGTGGGCGAGGACGTGTGAGATGGATAGCAAGCCGGGGAATAGCCGTTGCTGCCAACGCGTGGCGTGGCTGAGCCTGCCGAGGTCGCAGGGCGACGCTGGGCGCTCGTACGGATTTCCTTTCGACGCGTCATGAGATCTTTGTGGAGAGTGGGAAGGAAGAGGAAAGAATTGAAGTGAGATGGCCTGGCCATTGCATGGCGTCCGGCGCTTATGAATCGCCATGAACCCAAGAAAGGATCCCACGGACCAGCACTCACACTGTGATCCGAGACCAGCACTCAAGGTAACTTCAACTTAGACTGTAAAATAGTACTTTCCTTGTGAGATGTGTGTACATTTGGGATATATACTGATATAAAGAGTAGATAGAGGATCGCCTCGCGCGCATTTTCTCAAGCTCACGACTCTGACGGGCGGTAAGCCACGAGGCCGATGGCACTCATAATGAGCTGGATACTGTCGTATAAGACGCAGCGGGAAGACTTGAGAAAGCCTGTCTCGTTATTAGTGATTACAGACGATGCAGGGTCCGTATCTATGAGGACGTGGTCGTCTTTTGGGTGGCGAGCAGGTCCACGACCTTGGCGGTCTTTTCCTTTTCTTTCCGCAGTTCGTTGCGCTTCACTTGCAGCACGAGCGTGGAAAACTTCCAGTCTGTGCCTGGGGTCGCCATGATGGGGCTGGCCGCACCGGCCTCCTCAGCAGATTCGACTGGGGTCTTCTTGTAGGCCTTGACAATCAGGTTGCCTTCGCCCTTGGGGCCATTGCAGGCGACCGTGTAGTTGGCAAGATCATCCGTCAGCGATCCGATGTATTCCTTGCGGTTACTGGTGATGGGGTGGCCCAGGAACTTGCGTGCAACGTCGTTGTTGTTGACGTGGTCCAGCACGAGCTTGTGCACGTAGAATGGTCGGTTGCGCACAATGCGAATCACCAGGAACGACGAGATACCACCAATCACGACGCCACACAGCACAGGGAAGAACAGCTTCTTGCCCAGCGTCGACGCCTTTTGCTGACGCACGACGTCCTTGTTCTTCACGTACGACTCGAGCGCCGAGAACTCACTACCGTCCTCCAAATGCACTTGCAGACGCTCAAACAAGGGCACATCATCCGCCGTCTCGCCCTCCACGACCTCACCAGCAGCAGGCTCGCTAGGTCGGTGCTTGTAGTGAACAATAGCCGTGGCCTTGTCTCCGATCGCACGGAAAGTGCCTTCCAGCACCGCCGACGCCAGCAGCTCACCATCTTCCTCCGACGGGTAATCAATCTATCACCGATATACAACACAGTTAATGAAACTATAGTAGGCTATACTGGATTTTTGTAGGCAGACGTACGCGTTCGAAGGTCTTGGGGTAGCCGATGGCCTCGAAGAACCGCCGGTCCTTGACCACCGCACGCTTGGCCATGTTGAACACACGAGCACTCTACAACCACGGCCTCACTATTAGCGCACAAACCTTCATTTTAAAGCCTGGAGAAAGGAGCTTAAAGCGTACCTCTTCAACGTCCTCACTGCGCTCTTTGACGCGTGCAATGGTGGCCATGGCGGCGATGCCGAAGGTCACGTAGCCCAGAATTAGCTTCGTGTTGCTGGAAATTGGCTGGTTATTGGACGCATCTTTCAGGCCCAAGGGGGGCGAGGAGCCCGTGGCCTTGAAGCGCACACCTCCAACTGCAGCAGCACGCAGCGAGCGAGCCAGGAGAAGCCGCTGTCGTGCCCGGATCAGCACCATGGTGACACGCTTCCTGGTGATGATGATTAAGGATGTTGGAGATGCTGCTGTGGTGGTGTGGCGATTATGCGTTTATAGAGGTAAACGGTGTTTGAAACAGATTGTGCTTTGTTGGTCAGCGAGGCTGTATAAAACACATGACACCCAACCACACAAAACATAGTGACGCGGGCACCAGTCATTTTGTATGGGCGGCTTTTGGGGAGGAGCTCCTCAGCGGGAGGCGCAGTTAGCTCATCACAATCGAACTGAAGCAGCAAGTCCATCAGGGGCCCGAGCGTGTGACAGCGATGTCCGTGGTTTGCCGATTGAATCGTGTGTGTATATGTCCCATACTCTACGTCAGGAGGTTGTGATCTTACTTCGGTATTCAAACTCTGTTGCGGGTGTGGAAGAGGAATGCTTGACTCGCATCCGGCCCGTTTTGGGCTGGGAGCTTGTTGTTTAGGCGCTGGTGAGAGTGGAGGAGGAACGCCCCGTCGTCCTCGTCCTAGACCAACGCCTCACATGCCAATTACCATCACTGTGTCTCTATGTGTGTGTGACTGTATGGAAACCCTGCGTTTGCTGCCACCAGTTGAGGGCAGCGCCACCAAGCACTATTACTGAAATGCTACGTTCCAAGGGCGCTTCATCCTCTTTCATGAGCGAGGTTGCCTTCCCGTACGAAGCTATTTTATCTTTGTGCTTATAGCGACGCGAGAACTTAAAGCACACGTTTTATCCCTTCTGTGATCGAATGTGCCGTCAATCGTACTCACATCTACCATCAACACCAACTTCATTGAAAATTTAGAGCTACCCGTAGTAGAAGCCGCGATGCGCGCGAGTACTCAGGATAGTGCATCTGACTTTGACTGGTTGCTTGAGCCGCTGGACGGCGGGCGCGCTCTGGTGACGTTCGTGACGGATGTGGACGCCAAGGGGTGGCTTTCTCCGGCATCTAAGCGCGATTTTAAGCTGAGACAGCCTTGCTGTCCTGGTAGAGCACGTGAACCAGTCACAGCGTTCCGTTGCACAGCTGATTGACGACGGAGACATTGCCGACGAAAGCGAAGTGGGTAGGATTCCGACATGGACCGCAGCCTTTTCGTCGCCAAGCTGCATGCTGGTGCCTTCCACCCAAGCGACTACGTGAAGGGCATGGGCATGGTCGGATTGTCGCTTCCTGTTCGTATTTTCGATCCTCGAACCAACTTGGAGCGAATTGTGGATCTGTTCCTGTTCGGACCGACTTTCCTGAACTCAGCCGCAGACCAGTCCGACCCACTCGAGAGATTCAAGCATGTGATGGCCTCTGCAGTCGCTGGCCTCCACCTTGACGCTGGGCAGATGAAACCATTCAACCCGATCTTTGGTGAGACGTAGATGACGCTGCTGAACGACGGCACGGAGGTGTACTGTGAGCTCACGAGCCACCACCCTCCGATAACGACCTTTGAGTTGCTGGGCAAGAAGTACTCGATCAACGGCCACATCGTGTGGAACCCGCCGTCGGTCAGCATGAAGTCCAGCGCGTTCATCCAGAACAACGCCGGACCCATCCATCCGCGTGTGTTTTAGCGACGGCACGGTCATCACGTACCACTTGCCACAGTTGCGGATTCTTGTGGGGAGACCGTACCGTGGATATGCTGGGCTCGATTCGCTTTGAAGACCTCAAGAACCGACTCGTGTGCGATCTCAAGTTCAACCCAGACGAGAAGGGCATGGGTGGCATGTTCTCATCGTCTGCGACGCCGTCAGACTATGTGCGTGGTGTCATCATTGACACCAAGA
This sequence comes from Pythium sukuiense, assembly GCA_023334995.1. NCBI lineage: Eukaryota > Oomycota > Peronosporomycetes > Pythiales > Pythiaceae > Pythium > Pythium sukuiense. The sequence goes on from JAADVL010000125.1 coordinate 45,398, forward strand.
CTCAGAGCGAGATCTCGAGTGTGAGTGGTTCGTGGCTCGACGGACTGAGCTTCGATGACAAGCCGTACTCGACGTTCGGCCGAGAGCCAAGCGGCTTCGTGGTCCCGCTGGAGCTGTCGAAGGTGCTGGAGTCCGACTCGGTGAAGCGTGAAGACCTGATGTGTCTGTCTGCGAACGACTTGGATTTGGCCCAGGAGTGGAAGGTGAAGCTGGAAGTGCTCCAGCGTGCGGGAACGAAGGACGCCAACCAAACCACTGGAGTCTGAAGGACGGTAAGGGTGGTCACCACTAGTGATCAGGTAGGAGGATCCCTTGCTTACGGCCTCGCTGGCCTCAACTTGAGTTGAACACATCATTGTCTTCTTCTTTTAAGGAGCGTACATAAAAGTATGCTCTCTGAATGTCCGTGACTTGTGAATACTTGTACTGTAGGTATCGTCCGTGGAAGAATCGCTGAGATCAGAATAGGCATCGTCCCAAATCGGCGGTCTCCCCCGTCCAGCTCAGCCCACACGCCACCACGAGTCGACAGCTTCCTCTCCCCACCTCTCGACTGCCATGGCGGCAACTACTCGACGGCTCCTCGTCGCGTGGGAGTCCATTCAGGTCGAGCTCCAAGGCCGATACTCCATTGATCGGCTTCTCGCGTTAGCACGTTACGAACAAGAGACCAGCACGCTGCGTGCACTCGCCGTGATCCTGCTGACACCAGTATCGTGCCTTGTGATGCTGACTCTAGCCGACCTCATACCACTTAAATCGGCGTACATAGGCTTGCCAGCACAAGGCGCCGTCTACTGGATCCGGACGCAGTACAACAGCTTCATCATCTGCTTGTTGGCGCTTGTCCAGTTCAGTCATTCGACACCGGGACTCCCTTTGCCACTGACGACAGCTAGCGTTGCGGCAGTGTTGATGGGCATCGGAACTTGTGCGATTATACTCGGGATGCACGTCTGGATCGGGTTCCCCACGCCGTTTGTGTGTTCTCTTCAAAGTTTCGGGGCGGTGCCAATCTTCGGAACCGCGATCTATCTACTGTGGGGGTCAAAGCTTCGCTCGAGTGCCGATGCAAGACGCGAATTCGTCCATTACATGATGGGGTTCTGGCAGAGCCAAGTCGCGATGCTCTTCATCTACCCGGCCATGATTTACGTCTTTCGAACGCTCAGCAGCAAGCACCAAACGTTGTTTTCCATGGCACTACCAGCCATCAAGTTACTGATCAAAAACGGCGCCAGCTACGGTCTCGGCTACATATCCGATTACGCGCCAGTGTGCATCTCGTTCACTGTTGACGTGTTCCATACGCTTTTCCTCGCATGTGCGATGCAGTCATCTACGAATGGCGGAACATTCGTCGTCGTCATGGCGGTGGACTTGTTCCAGGGCCTCGTAGCCGGCTATGAACTTCACAGCACCATGGCTCGACTCGAGCGTCTTGGCCTCAAAATGGACGCGCTTGAGGCGGCTGCTCAAGCGACATCCGAGCACAGCATCGAAGGAACTCGCTACAAGTTGAGCCTGTTGAGCCCCCTGTCCCATTCGGTACACATTCTCGCGTCAAACGACGTGATTCGGGATTTCGAAAGGACATCCAGCCGGAGTCATCTTCGCACGCTTTCCAACAGAGATTCAATTCGACTCCAGTCTGCTCAAGCGTTAAATAACCACGCTACAACGAGAGAAGAGGACGACCCCACTCGTCGGTTGATGCGTCCGCGTTTGTGCGGGAAGCCGAAGATTGTCGCTCAAGGTCCAAGGATGACCCGTCCAGTGAACCGCCAAGTCCTGCCGCATCCGAGTGGTACAAGTGGGGTGACCGCTGCCAGCACCTTGAGTCCGGTCGACGAAATAAGGTTGTGTTTCGTCCGGGAGACTTCACAGCTTTTGTTCATGGCAGAGTTCTACTTGCTCATTGAGCTCGTGGAAGTCATCGTGCCGACTGTCTACTGTGAGTCTGTGCCTTGTCTTTGAACTCAACCGCATTTTTATCTGACTTGACTGGTGGTTGGTTGTGAGCAGCGATCTACCTCGGAGCCATGTTCTACTTACCAAATCGCTCCAATTACGCACACTTGAAGACATTGACGGACGCGCAATACCTCGACACATTGCTGCACGTTGTCAAGTACGCCGCGCTCGAGCTGTTGTCGCTGGTCCTTCTGGCGGTTGTGATGCGGCTCTTGGTCCGTATCTCGCCGCTGCACCACCTCGCGTTCACGCTGCAGACCACCTGGCGATTGGCTCAGGCGCTGCTCACGCTATGGGTCTTCTTCCCAATCCAACTATCTCTGGACCATATTGGTACACTCTTCTGCACTCAGTGACATGGTCATCTCGCTAACAGCATGACTCGAACTGCTATGAACAGGGAATGACTACACGATGAAGTTTGAGTGGCTCCACAAGTCCAACTGATGCTGAGATCCTGCAATCAGCCATGGAGTCGAGTGGTCAGCGCGTTGAACTTGGCGACGACCTTCGTACTGAAGTTGGATTACTCGATGGTACTGTAGACCACCACTGTCCGCCCCAAAGCGAGTTGTTAGGCTAGATGCAGGCAGGTGCCAAACTGACGCACGCAAATCTTTTGGGCAAAACGACCAACTCTCGCCGTCGTTTCATCCCAACCCGTTGGTTCACCAACGGGTTGGGATGAGTGGACTTTGTTGTGGTGGCTGTGAACCACCACAAGCCTCCCATGATTGCCGTCGTGGGAGATGACGTCTTGAAGATCCTGGGTGGATGGTGTACCCAGTGTGCTGAACCCATGATCCGCTCACGTTGAAGTCCGTCGTGTCCACACCACCGCCTCGGCGAATCTGCTCAGCGTGAGAACGACAGCGCAGCTGCCTCATGTGCCGAGAGACTCCTTTGTGGCTCGGGTCAGCAACGGACTCGCGCTCGCTCGCGACTTGTCGAGAAGTCGCCTCCATCATACTGTACCAGGACACAGAGTCGCCATGTTGGATACCTACCGGTATAGTCACAGTCAGAGTCCGCATGAGTTGAGTTTCATCTTCTCATGTCTCCAACGCCAAAGAAATGCAGTTTTCTAAACAACGACCTGTGGTCATCTTCAACGAGTCTTCCAGAATCGAAAGGAGAGGAACACAGTTTTCTTTCCATGCACGAAACACAACTGGCAAGCTTTCGTGAATTTTCGCATCATCAGTGTGGCGCCAGTTCCAAGAAGGATTCCACCATCTGGTGCCATGCACTCCATAATCTGTGAACTCTGGGGAAGTTTCGCATAGAAACCATCACTTTGGAGCCCAGATGCACGAAGAAAACGGAGGATTGCCGAGAAAACCACCGTAAAAAAGCACCAACACTCTCGAAAATGACTGCGCGGCTGGCCGTTGGACTTTGCAGCCAACCTACACTTCTGCGCCGTCTGTCTCTTGCGCGAATCTGCATCTGCAGGAAGAAGGAAAATTGCTCCCAGCGCAAGTCGCTCGAGCCACCCGCTCTCTCTCCTCCATAGATCATTCTTCTTCTCGTCTCCTCAAGAACACCCACCCAACACAGCTCAAGAACCGTTCTCGCTCCAGAACATTCTTCAGTCGCCAACAAACCGCCAACACCAACTCTACCAACACCTCCAACACCAACGAATATGGACCTCGCCACCACCATGCGACTGAGCCTTCGCGGCGCCCAGTTCGTGCTGTCGCTCTTCGCGCTGTCGTTCACGGCCGGCGGCTTCTACAGCTCGTCGTCTCAGATGCTGGGCAGCCACGCCACCAACTTCGCCATGTTCATGACCTACACGACGCTGCTGTACAGCGCCTACCAGCTCGCGGTCGTTGAGCACTTCCGCGTCGTGCCGCAGTTCCCACGCATGCTTTCGCTGTATGTCGACGCCGTGATGACGGTCATCCTGTTCATCGCTGGCATCGTGCTGGCCACGTCGGACTACGTCTCGGACTGCGACTCATACGGCTTCCTGCTCAAGTGCGGCAACCTCACGGCCGGCACCGTCTTCACGTTCTTCACCATGGTCGCGTTCCTTGCCGGTGTCGTGCTCACCCACTTGGGCAAGCTCTCACCAATTGAGAACGCGCGTGACGTCGAGGCCAGTGAGGACCAGTACATCCAGGAGGCCACGCCAAAGGCCCTCTCGCCAATGGGTGCCCCAAGCCCGTCGAACAAGGTCTAAGAAGCTCGGGATGAGATGCTCAAGTGGTGTCATCCACACTAGTTCCGTGCATGTCCTCACTTAATTTACGTTGCATCTTTCACAGCTCTCTTCGTGGTCCATGAGAAACGGGGTGTTGCTGTTGATTATCGCAGGGTCCCAGCTGAGCTCTTCATGACCACCCCGTCGCGTTCAACATGCTGCCTCACCATACGAGCACTTGCAAGCATGCTCACAAACAAAGTCGCGTGGTTTCTACTGAGCACAGGCTGGAGAATGGGTGCTTTCGACTCGCTGTGGCGCTGGACTCTGCGTCTGCTGGTGCGTGCACTGCAGTTCGTGCTATGCCTCGCCTCGATCATCCTCCTGTCCACGGGCTTCGCCGTGGGCTCGTTCCAAGGCCATGACACCATGCTGGGCAGTCGTTACGTGTTCGTGACGTTCATGCTCGCCTTCTTGGGCCTGGTTTACGCGCTGTGGTGGTTTATGCTCATCGAGCTCTTCCGTCTCTCGCCTCGACCTCGCTTCCTGTACTCCGCGGTCATGGATCTCGTGCTCGCGCTGTGCTTGCTAGTGGCTGCGATCGTGCTGCTGCTCTCCGACTTCGTGCGTAACTGCCTCTCCTTCGGCCACTTCCTGCGCTGCTACAACCTCAACGCCAGTGTCATCGTGACTTTCCTCGCCATGGGCTCTTTCCTACTCACCCCGTGGCTCATGTATCGATGGAGCCGACACGACACGCAGACGACTGAGCAAGGCCATCAGCCGGAGCCCGAGACCCCAAAAGATACCTACCAGCCAGCAGCTACGCCCGTGGCGGCGACGCATCACGGACACATGGACACCACACCCGAAGAACGCGTCTAAAAAGTGTTGGCGTTGTATTCTACATGTAGTCGTGAACGTACCAGTCTAATCAAACGTCTAACTTGGAGGTCTTGACCGTGGATCGTATAGTCCATGTCGGAGCAGGAAGGTTTACTTTCATGGACGAACGTGCCTCCCTTGCAGGGTCAAATGTCCCACCTTCTCTTCAAGCCCACAGATCTATCCGCCAGTTAGACCGTGCAACTTGGAGCCAAACCTGGGAGGGGCCATTCTGTCCCTCATTACAAAACAACTTGACTATAGTATGCTGTCAGTCCCTCGTTGTCCCTATATTGGAAGCTCAATCCGGGAATGTTGAAGTGGCCACGGTTGAAGCTCTTGGGACCCGGCCGCTCCCCACGGTCTCCGCTGGTGACACCCTCACTATGCCAACGCTCACTCCGCGATTACTTCGCTTCGCCTCACACTCTGAAGACCCGCCCTCCAAAAACAACGACAATGTGGTGGTTCCGTGTGATGCTTCGCCTCCTCGAGGCCGCCTGCTGCCTCGTGGCCTTGATCACCGTGTCCTCGGGCTTCGTCGTGACGTCCTACTACGGCTACACCAGTATGCTCGGCAGCAGCCCCGTGACGTACACGCAGCTCATCACCTACATGGGCTTCCTCTACGCGCTGTTCCTTCTTCTCTTCGTGGAGACCATGGGCTGGTTCGCGCGTCCGTTCTGGATGTTTGAGGCGGTCATGGACTTCGCCATGGCTGTGACGCTGCTGATCTCGGCGATCGTGCTGCTCGTGTCCGACTACGTCATGAACTGCAGCGTCTACGGTATCATGCTGCGCTGCCGAAGCCTCAACACGGCCGTCGTTTTCACGTTCATCTCGATGGCGCTGTTCATCATCTCGCTGCTCTACAGCCTGTTCGCCGACCAATCGGAGCGCGACGTGGACACTGTTTCAGGAACCGAGGCCGGCCGAGGCACCCACCACACGCAGCACGACACGGCGTACCACTCGAGCGAGACCCCCACGGCTCAGGATTCACCAAAGAACCCGTCTGCGCGCATGTGAGCTCACTGCCAGTGAGCCTTCCGTCCTTCTCGTCGACGTATTAGTGCATGTCATCTTTGCGTATCACCAACACCAGTAAACCCACACAAACATGGCTTTTGATTTCGACACAGTTCAATATATTCGGTTGTTTTCCAGTCTCAAGTGAGGCAGGCCCCTCACACGAGGCTGAGGCCTCACAGGTGACCGTGGTGTATGGTGGTGGTATGTTCACGGACGAAAGCTGATGGAGAATCGCTTAGATCTTCTCCGTGAGCTCTGGCACGACCGTGAAGAGGTCGCCCACGAGGCCGTAGTCGGCAACCTGGAAGATCGGCGCCTCTTCGTCCTTGTTGATCGCGACGATCGTCTTGCTGTCCTTCATACCAGCCAAGTGCTGAATGGCTCCCGAGATACCAACGGCCACGTAGAGCTCAGGCGCAACGACCTTACCAGTCTGTCCGACCTGGAGCTCGTTTGGCACGAAGCCGGCGTCGACGGCGGCACGCGAGGCACCGACGGCACCGCCAAGCTTGTCCGCGAGCGTGTACAGCAGCTCGAAGTTCTCGCCGCTCTTGAGGCCACGGCCACCCGAGATGACGACACGGGCCGAGCCCAGGTCCGGACGCTCCGACTTGCTCACCTCCTCCGAGACGAACTGCGTCTTACCGGCACCAGCGGCCGTTGGCGCAGCGCTCACCGAGGCGCTGCCACCCTCAACAGCGGCCTTCTCGAAGCCCGTAGGACGCACCGTGATGATCTTGACGGCGTCGTTCGACTTGATCTGCGCGATGGCGTTGCCAGCGTACGTAGGACGGATGAACGTGTCCTTGTCGGTCACGGCGATGATGTCCGAGATCGGCGCCGAGTCGAGCTTAGCGCCCAGACGCGGCAGGTAGTTCTTAGAGGCGTTGGAGCTCGGCGCGAGGATGTGCGTGAACTTCTTGTCGTTCTGCGTGGCCACGAGCAGCTCCGTCACGTCCTCGGCGATGAGGTGGTCGTACTTGGCGTCGGCGGCCGTGAGCACGCTGCTCACGCCGGCGATCTTGGAGGCCGACGCGGCGACGGCCTCGGCCTTCGAGCCCAGCACGAGCAGCGTCACGTCGTTGCCGATCTTGGAGGCCGCCGTGACAGCGCTCAGCGTGGCGCCGGTCACGTCGGTCGAGTTGTGCTCGGCGATGACCAGCGTCGAGAACGACGGGCGGTTAGCGTTGGCAATGCGACGCACAAACTGAGACCATGGTATAGACACAATTCCAACAAAGTTAGACGTGCAGATTCGCCAACGGTGTCAATTTCGTATAGACCGACGGCAAGGATCCGACGCAAAGAGGTCTATCGAATCGGTCTTGCGATCGGCAGAGGACAGGATAGACCCTGCGTGGACCTAGTTGGTCTAAATGACGGAGGTATTTAGGCGTACCTGACGGGCGAGCATGGTGCTTGAAGGGGCTGCGATTAACGTGTTGGAGATGCGGCGAGCTACTGTGTGTGATGGCAACGCGACGGATCCAAGTGCACACGGAGGCTCTCTCGTTGGTCCGATTCACACCCACGGCACGTGCGTTGCGTAGGCCCAATCCAAAGTTGGCGTTTGCCCCACACGTCGGACTCCTCTTTGTCTCCGCCGTTAACACCCAACAACACCCCACATGTTCCTGTTTTGTTTGAATATCTGTGGAGGTTAACGAAGGTTAGATTGCGTTGTTGAACCTGGGCCATCGTCCTCTACCTCTTTCCACAGGTTCGTACTCTCACAGATTATTCCGTAAAAGAGGTAAACCTAGTGAATTAGGTTTAATCGTTTAGAGAGGGATTTGTGGGGGATGATCAGGGTCTGGAACCCCCGACTCGAGGGGGTCAGAGAGAGCCATCGTGTCTTCGCTATCTTCCGCGTCCGTGAGAAGTGAAGGTACGAGCTGTCCGATTCCCACGTCATGCGGCCGCCTCCGCGACGACGGTGGCGGAGGAGAGCCTCCATATACACGCGCCCTCTACCCACCACTGTTGCCGCGGCAGATGCGCGCAACTACGGCGAGGATTGAGCTCTTGGATGAGGAGAGCGCCCATGGTCTAACGCTGATGACGTGGCGAAAATGTATATGCACAGTGCCAAGTCTTCGCCTGTAGATCCCCACAAGACCCTTCCTTCCTCCCCAGATACTCACAGCATGGCGAAAACGGCGGCTTCCCCTTCCTCCACCTCGGGCATCGTGTCGGATTTCCTGGCCAAGTACCAGAAGACCACGCCGAAGAAGATCAAGCTCATTGACGGATTCCTCGCGTACGTGCTCGCCACGGGCATCACCCAGTTTATCTATTGCGCGCTCGTCGGCACGTTCCCGTTCAACTCATTCCTCTCGGGCTTTGTCTGCACTGTCGGCGTCTTCGTGCTGGCAGGTACGATACTCTCTCTCTCTCTCGATCGTTTCAATTCGCGTAGTTCGGATGTTAAACTGACATTCATGAGGTTTGCAGTATCGCTGCGCATGCAGATCAACCCAGACAACGAGTTCCGGGACCGAACGGAGCAGCGCGCGTTCGCCGACTACCTGTTCTGCAACATCATCCTCTTTCTGGTCGTGTTCAACTTCATGGGCTAAGTCGGCATCCTTTCCTCTTTCGCTCACGAGGATCCCCCTCGACGACACGGCTTTGATTGGCGACTGCACCCAGTCAAGACAACAAACATCCAGATACTGCCATCATACACAGCGTCATCGGCGTGGTGTATGCGTGTGGACGTGTGGTCGTCATATAGATCGTGAGCTGCTGCTGTTCGAGTTTCACGTGCTCGCAGGAGGGAGAGTGGAATGTTTTAGTGGAATGCGGGGACGGAGTTGATGTGCCAGACATACTCAGGGCAGTGTGCCACGAGATAACCAAGCGCACAATGGGAATGCTTTGTATTTGGTCCGTACAAAATCTCCCACAGCTTGCCAACCGGGGCATGTTATCAGCGACCGCCATGTCATGACTCATGATGCTGCTTCGTGTCACGATCTAATTGCAACATGCGCGTACTGTATCACTCTGCACTAAGTACGCTCTACTAAGTTCGAACAAGGGGGAAACTTACGGAGGGTAAATTACCAACGACGATAAGTTCGTCATGAAGATATCGAACTTACCGGAATGGTTGATGCATCACTGAAAGACCTCCACTCTTTGTGTGAGATTACGGACGAAGAGGTACACTTTTTTAGAATGTCGGAATGCAAATGGCATCTCCGGCAGAGCCTCTGCGCTTGGCAGTCTCAAATTTGCCACAACAACAACAACAACGACTACACCATCAGCTTCGAGAAGATGACTTCGGGTGATCCTCCGACGGAAGCAGACGCGCTGCTGCCCAAGCCACCGCAACCTCCATCGCCTGGAGAGATCTGGCGCCACGCCAAGCCTGTTGACAAGACACTCATGCTGTGCGGTACCATGGGTGCTATCGCTGGTGGCTGTGCAAATGGTCTCACGTACGCTCTCTATGGACGTTTGCTAGATGCCATGGCGCGTGTGACACTGGATGGCGTGGATGGGATCCTGGTCCAGTTTGGCCAGCTGGCGGCTCTGGAGCTGGTCGGCGTGTGGTTCCAGTACTTCACGTGGTCGCGTGCTGCCCTCCACCGCAAGCAAAGCAAGACGATGGACGACAGTGAAGAAGCCGATGCCGAAGATGGGTATCTCGAAGCTCTCGGAGAGGTGGTTTTCAATACGGCGGCAGGACTGATGGCGCTTGCCGTCGCTGTCCGCTTCGGCTGGGACTCGCTGCTCACTATCATCGCTGTTGTTGGCTTGACGATCATCTTTCCATGGCTGATGATCAAGTGGATCACGAGACGAAGTAAAGACAAGTTGGGTGGGAAGGAGACGGCGATGACCAAGAAGAAGCTTCTTGAGCAAGAGATCGACGAGTTATGGCGCCATGCGCGAGCACTGAAGCTGATGGACGCAGTTGGCGCCGCGAAGGACTGTGTGCACAAGCTGATCTCGACCAAGCACAAGTCAGTGAGAGGCATGATGGTGGGATTCATGATCGTGCTGTTCGCGCCCGTGATCATCGCATTGGTGTACACGGCCTGGAAGATTACGAAGGACACGAGCTCCGGATCCGGAGCGTTCCTCGCAGTCGTCTTTCTTGCCAGTTGGCATGGAGTGACCAGCCTCCAGTGGGCATGGACTACATTCAGCAAGGGTGACTGGAGCATCGAGAAGAGCAAGAAGCGTCTGCCTTTCCAAACGAAGTCTGCTGAAGTTGTCGCCGAAGCTGACAAGAACCGAGCTCACGAGTGGCTTCGCTCCATCACAAAATCGTCGGGATGGGAAACCGCACTCGTGTGGTCGGCGCTGGCTGCCAAGACGGCCATGTACCTCACGGCGGCAGTAGCACTTGGCTCAAGCTTTGCGTGGCTCCTGCAAGCGCCGTACACGGGGCAAACACCGCTGGTTGGCGTATGGAAGTATGTCCTTGGCTTGGTGCTGGTCGGCGTCGGTCTCGGTCTCACATTCGAAGCTAGTATCGCAGTTCAAGGGAAGGTGTGCAACAAGGCCCGACAGACCGTCTTCTTGCAGGCTTTCGTCGCTCGTCTTCAAGTTGAAGATGCGACCACCACGGGCAAGACCCTCGTGGAGGACTTTACCCACGTTGTCATGTACACGATGGGCTGCGTTGAGCCACCGAACGCTGGGATGGTGGCTACCTGCTCGTTGGCACTTATCCTCGGTCTCTGGGTCGACCCCAAGTTCACAGTCGCGACGCTAATGGCGACCCCAGTCAGTTTTCTGCCGGACGCCTTCGTCATGAAGCGCGACAAGGCACTGTACCGCTGCTTCTTCGACACTACTGTGTGGCTCGTTGGCGTGATTGAGAGCTTTTTCAGAGCGTGTATCCACATCGTCCCACGCGTGGCGGTGATCGTGATGGCTTACGTCCAGACGCAGTGGATCTTCAGCGGAAGCTCAACGTTGTACTCAATCCTCGTAGTGGAGAGCCTGAGCATGATTTGCTTCGGCGTCTCGCACACGAGCCGCTTTGGAGTCGGTTTTTTCATCCGCGATGAAGCTCTTGCAGCAGCAGCTAGACTCCAAGCGTGCATTGAAAAGGCAGAACAAGTCAGCTTTCTCCAGCCACACACCAGTGACGAAGGTGTCGCCTCAAGCCAATTGAAGGGGGAGCTGTGCATCAACGGCTCTTTCAATGGTGTCGCAACCCATAAGCGTGTTCGTGATGGAGAGCTTGCCGTCTTGGCCTCTGAGAATGCCGAAGTATTTCGCTCGTTGTCCCAGAATCTACTACGCCTCGATGCCTTGACTTCTGTGTCGGCGACGGTCGCGGGCGTGGACATCGCGACTCTTCCTCTTGCGGTGGTCCGCAGTAGCGTCATGGTGGTTGATGCCGATCCAGTTCGCTTTCCAGGGACTCTGAGAGACAATATCTGTGTGGGGATTCCAACTCCACCACAACTGGACGTTGAACAGGCCGTTCGGCTTGCAGAACTTTCAGAAGGTGACCTGGATGAGGAGTTGACTCTCGACAAGTGGGTGAATGGACCAAACGCCGAGCAGCTGAAGCACGGTGTTGTCACGGCACGAGCGCTTCTGCGGAAGCCCGATGTGTTGATCGTGGAGGATTTCCACACCAGTGGTGGTGGCGTGGCCGTGGATAAATCCATTGATCTTGCGGCGACTGTGGCTACGATACGTCGGGCAATTCCACGCTGCAAAGTGCTCGTCGCTACCGTGATGAAGAAGGCGTGGGATGAGAGAGAATAATGGGAGAATCTAGGTTA
>JAADVL010000126.1:0-57122 GCA_023334995.1 Pythium sukuiense
CGACTGAGGCTGCTGCTGCTGTTGCTGCTGGGCTTGCTGTTGTTGCTGAAGCTGCTGCTGGTATTGCTGGTGCTTCTGCTGCGCGGACTGTTGCTGGTTTTGTTGTTGCTGTTGGTTGGCTTGGTTCTGCTGGTGCTGGTTAGCTTGACTTTGCATCGCTTGCTGTTGCTGTTGCTGTTGTTGTTGCTGCTGCTGCTGCTGCGGGTTCATAGCGTTTGGTGCCTGTCCTTGCTGTGGCATACCCACTGGGTTCCCACCCAAAGGATTGATGCCCGGTCCGCCGTTCGCAGCAGCCGGGGTGCCGTTTGGTCCAGTTCGGCGATCAGTCTCTGTCCGCAGCTTCTTCAGGTACGGATTCACGATCTTGACGATGTACTTGTACACCTTGTCCAGTTCCTCCAGCTTGCGTGGCTGGTGTGTCGACTTGTCTTCGCTCAGCACACTGGCGCAGAGCTGCACGTAGCTCAGCAGATACCGCAGCTTCTTCTTCTGGTCCGTCTCATTTTGGTCCCGCATGTGGTCCACGTACTTCTTGAACGCACTGTGGACCTTCTCCACGTCTTCGTGGTACTTGGACTTGAGCGCGGCGTGCTGGCGCCAGTACTCAGCGGCATTGTCGGCACCGCTACCCATCGCCGTGGCGCCGGGGGCTCCTGGCATCGTCGCGCCGCCAGCGCTGCGTGGCGTCGTACCCGTAGGAGCAGCTGGGTTCATGCCTGGGCCTCCAACCATTACCTGGGCTTGAGGAGGAGCACCGGGAACTCCGCCATGGGCTGGGAATTGCTGGTGGCCGGGGTATCCTGGCTGAGGCTGGCCAGGCGCGCCGGGCATGCCTCCTTGTCCCGCAGCGCGCGGGTTCATATTGTTATAGTAGGAGAAGTCCAGTCGTGACAGGATACCGTTGTTGGGCAGGTTCTGCGCGTTCATGGCGGCGTTCATATCAGGCTGCTGCGCGCGCAGCGTCTTGAGGCGGTTGAAGATCTTGCTGATGTAGTCCTCCTGCGTGCGGGACTCCTTGTACAACTGCAGCTCGTACCACGCGACGTTCATCCACAGTTTGATGCCTGGCGGAGGCTCGCTTGACACGCGCACGAGCTCATTGTAGCTACTCAACACAGAGATCAAATCCACGAGTCAGTTAACCTTCCCGCGTCCTCCGTCATCACCCGTCACCACAACGTACATCTTGGCGATGAGATTCGCGCGGTGCTCGCGCGTGACCTGGATGCGCCAGTCCGTGCCTGCGAGCGGCGGCTGCGCGGTCTGTGGCGCGCCAGGCGGAACGCCCACGCCCACGCCGACGCCTGGCTGCATGGCCGCTGGGTTCATGGGGTTCATGGGCACGCCGCCGGGCGCCGCGGCCGGCATGCGCATCATGGGGTTCATGGGCATGGCGTTCATGCCGCCCATGCCCATCATCATGGGCTGCTGCGGCACGCCGACGCCGACGCCGTACTGCGGGTTCATGCCGGCGGCCATGGGGTTCATGGCCATGCCCATGGGCGGCGCGTTGGGCGCCTGGCCGTTTGGCGCGCTGGTCATGGCCATGGGCATAGACATCGCCATGCCCATGGGCATGGACATGGGCTGCATGGCCATGGGGTTCACGCCATGAGGATCCATCGTCGTCTCTCGGTCTGCGTCTGCGTGGTGCGCGAGTCGTCTGAGCTGTTCAGTTTGAAAAGAGGGGGAGTCGCCGAAGACGACTGAGAAACCACAACCCCAAATATATCATTTTCTGTGCTACAATCATCTATAACAGGTCAAGCAAAGCATCCCTTCGGTTAGAACCGCGCAAAGTACGATATCAATTTACACGGTGAGAGTGACTGACGGTGCCAATACAGTTCGTTTGGGTGGGTGCAGGAACTGGGTATAAATACGGTCTACTATTCGCGATGGTCGGCTGTCATTTTCGACACTTGGCCTGCTGTCGAAAATAGCTGCTCACTCTCTACAGTCCTTTCTTGACCACCTTGACGGTGTACGCCTCCAAGATGTCGCCGGACTTGAATGAGTCGACACCGGCGAGCTGCAGGCCGCACTCCTGGCCCTTGGTCACCTCCGAAACCTTCTCCTGGAAGTGGCGCATGGTCTCCATGGTGATGTCCTCCATCACCACCTCGCCGTCACGCAGCAGTCGGTACTTGGCCTGCATGCCCATGGAGCCCGACGTCACGCGGCAGCCCGCTATGTTGACGGTGCGGCGGCCAGACTTGGTGATCGGGATCTCCTGGATGATCTCGGCCGTGCCCGTCACCTCCGTCTCCTCCACGCCTTCCAAGTTTTCACGCAGCAGGTCCGTGATGTCATCCAGCAACGAGTAGATCACGTTGTGCTGCTTCAGAGACACCTCCTTCTGCAGCGCCTCCTGGTCGATGCTCGCCGGGTGCTTCACGTTAAAGTGGTAGATCGTGGCGCCTGTAGCCTCTGCCAGAGCCAAGTCGGACGACGAGACAGGGCCAACAGCACCAAGGATACGCTTCACCACCGCTTCTTCCACGGGCAGCGACGCGATGAGGTCGTCGATGGCCAAGATCACGCCCATCGAGTCCGTCTTGACGATGATCGGCACGACCTTGGCCACGTAGCCGTCCTCGCCGACCTTGAGCGACGCCAGTCGAGTAGCCTCATCGGCAGCCTGGCGACGACGCATTTCAATCTCGCGAGACTTGCGGTGGGCACCCATGTAACGACGACGAATGTGATGACCCATGTCACCGGTGGCCGCAGCTTCTGCCTCTTCGTTCGCAGCGAGCAGATCCCACTGAATCATCTCTTCTCGCTGCTGCACAACTTCCTTCGCGCGTTCCTCGTTCGGCACTGTCAGCAGAGCCTCGCCAGCGTTCGGCAGACCCTTGAGGCCAATCACCCGCACAGGCGTGCCAGGCGTCGCCACCTTGAGACGCTTGCCGTCGTGGCCCACGAGTGCGCGAACCTTTCCGTACTCGAGACCACACACCACAACAGTGCCGTTCTTGAGCGTGCCCCACTTCACGATCGTGTCGACCTGCGGACCTACGCCACGAGCCATCTTCGATTCCAGCACCACTGCCTCGCCCTGCACAGTGGTGTCAGCGCGCAGGTCCATCACCTCGGCGTGGAGAGCAATCGTCTCCTTCAGGGTGTCGAGACCCTCACCGGTCTTTCCGGACACGCATACGAGCGGCGTCTCGCCACCGACGTTCTCCGTGATCACACCGTGAGTCATCAGTTCGTTGGAGATACGCGTCACGACTTCATTCTGGTCGTGCGAGTGCATGTCAACCTTCGTGACCGCGACTACCATGGGCACGTTGTTCTTGAGCGCGAGCTCAATCACCTCTCGTGTCTGCGGACGCACACCATCGTCAGCCGCAATGACCAGCACGATGATATCCGTGACTTCTGATCCCATGGATCGCATGCTGCTGAAAGCCGCGTGGCCGGGCGTGTCGATAAAGGTCATCGTGCCAAACTTCTTGCCCAGCTCCACAGTGAAGGCGCCAATGCTCTGTGTGATACCACCAGCTTCCGAAGCCGCGACCTTGGACTTACGCAGCGCGTCAAGAAGCGTCGTCTTACCGTGGTCGACGTGACCCATGACTGACACAACTGGCGGACGCACAGGGAATGCAGAGCAGTCCTCAGGTGGCACTGTCAGCTCGACATCCACAAACTCTGGCGGCAGCAGCACTGGAATCATGTTGAGCGCCTCAACCGCGACTTCCGCGATGTCGTTTGTGATCACCGTCTCATCCGTCACTCGCTCACCAAGATCACGCAGTGCCCGAATCAGGACCTTGGACTTGACTGACATACGCTCGGCCAGGTCTTTGACCAGGATCCGCGTGGGAATTTCCACCTCTTGTGGCGGCAACAGCACCTTGGGCTTGTGCTTATCCTGCTTGCGCTGTTGGCGCTTGAATCGGCGTTCTTCGCGGTTCTCCGTGCCGCGCTCTTCCCAATCGACGTGGCTGAATAGGTCGTCCTCACCGAAGATCGAGTTCTCAAACTTGAAGTTCTGAAGCAGCGAGCGACCGTCCTTCTTCTTCTGCTTCTTGGCCTGCTTCTTCTTGGCCGCTTCCTCGGCAGTTTGCTTGGGCTTCTTTGGCTTCACAGTGCCATCACTGGAAGGAGCATCATCGTCTGCATCGGCACCTTCCAAGCCCAGCGCCGTAATCGCAAGGTCGTTGGTATCTTCGAAGATATCATCGTCGTCGCTCTCGTCTCCCTCCTCCGCCGCCTGCGTCTTCTTCACAAACGCTGGCTTTCGGTTGTTGCTCGCGAATGGGGATTTATTTCTCAGTCCGCCCGCAGGCGTCGACGCCTTCTTCGCATCGCCATCCTTCTTTCCATCCTCATCATCGTCTTCGTCGAATGCAAACGACAGCAAGTTCTGGAACTTGTTGGTGAACGTCGGTCGCTCCTCCTTCGCCTCCGCCGCGTTGCCTCGTCGGTTGAACGCTGGACGGTTGTTCTTCGGCGCCTGACGCACTCCTTGGCCCGCTCCGCCGTTTCCAGCGCCGGAATTCGGTCGACGTGTGAACTCTGGCTGTCCCGTGCGCGTGCTGTTGGCGTTCGCGCCGCCGAACGAGCGCGAGCCGTTGCCTGCCGGACTGTCGAACAGGCTCCAGTTGCCCAGACGCGGCTTGGCGCTTGTGTCGTCGTTGCCGTTGCCGTTGCGCGGCTTCTCCTTGTAGTCGCGGTTCGGCTTCAGGTGGTTGCGCTTCTTGCGGTCGGGGATCGTAGCGTATCTCCTCGCCCAGTGGGTGGATCTGCGGCCGCCGATGAGCACTGTGGATGGCGTCGCCATGGCAGCCGACGCGGATGCGCCGCCGCAGTGCAGCAGACCGCCGCGCAGGAGCAGCCACTGCGTCATTTCGGGTTCTCGTTCTGTGACGTTGTTGCTGCGACTCTGTGGTGCAGATCTCCTGTTGTGTGTTGGTTGGTGAGCCGCCTGGCCCAAAGAGCGCACAGTCCCTTATCTAATGTGAATACAAGGGATTGAGACAGTGTCTCAATATCGGGACAACAGGGGACAACTGCCAGTTGTCCTGGGTTGGGTTAAAACCTCGTTTGTGGAATGAGGTGATTTGATATCGTCTTTGAGAGGGCGTTCCCTGCACCCACCGGCAAGGGAAAGCGGCGCACGGCGGAGAAAGCGCAGCTGAATGTCGCTGGTAGTGGCGGCGCCGCCGCGTGGGGAGATGCAGGAAACGTCGTGGATGGCGCGTGCGGCACCGCATTCGACAGAGGAGATAATGGGCTACAATCGATCCACGTTAGAGGCGCTGGTGGCGCGATTTGACAGCGCTATGGTGCGCGGCGTGGCGACGGTCGTGCCGCCGCAGACCTCCGTCGACAAGAGCTATGTACGTGGCTGATTAACGGGCTCTGGGCTTGCGAATGCGGCCGATACTGACGCGTTCATATAATAGTTGGATGATACAGGCTTCCAGTGTCCGCTGGTGGTCAAGACGCCCGCGCAGGCGGATCTGCTAGGTGAGACTCGCGCGCTCGCAGGCGATTTCCATGCGCGGCATTGACGTTTTCTTCTATTTTCCACCAAGTGCCGACGCCCAACACGCTTTCGCTGGACGTCCTGGCGGCTGCCATCGGCACGGAACGGTCTGTGCGTGCCATCGACGTGGCCTCGCAGCACGAGCTGGCCGAGGACTGGAAGCTGAAGCAGTGGATGGCGTACTTCGCGACGCCGCCTGCACAACGCGAGCGCGTGCTCAACCTCATCAGCCTCGAGTGCAGCGGCACGAAGCTGGAGACGCTCGTGCGCGCGCCCAAGGTCGTGCGCGAGATCGGCTGGGTGGAGCGCCACTGGGCGGCCAAGAAAAACCAGTCCAAGGTGGCGCTGTACTGCCTCATGAGCGCCGCCGGCAGCTACACCGAGTTCCACATCGACTTTGGCGGCTCGTCCGTGTGGTACCATCTCCACCGCGGCCGCAAGTTGTTCTTCGTGATCCCGCCGACTGACGGCAACCTCGCGCGCTTCGCACAGTTCGAAGGACAGTACAAGCACGGTCGTGCGCCTTTCTTCGGGGATCTCGTGGCACGTGGAGACTGTACAGTGATCGAAATGCGCGCTGGTGACACGATGCTGCTGCCGTCCGGATGGATCCACGCCGTGTACACGCCGGAGGATTCGATCGCCTTTGGCGGCAACTTCCTGTCGAGTTACCACGTGGGCTCGCACATGCGCTGCCATCGACAGGAGCTCGAGCAGCAAATCGAAGGCAAGTTCTACTTCCCAGAGTTTGAGTGCACTGTCTGGTACGCGGCTGCGTACTACGGCAAGATGCTGTCGACGTGTCCGTCGCTGCTGACCAAGTGGGAATGGCGGGGGTTGAGAGATCTCGTGCCTGCTCTGGAAGAGTGGCTTGCGTCGGCGACGATTGGCCCGCTGCTGCGAGATCGCGTCGCAGCGATCTGCAAAGCAGCGGTGCGCGTGACGCCATCCGCTATGCTGGCCAAGATGCGAGTGGCAGTCGACAGCAAGATGAAGTCGCTCGACGTTGAAGACGAGGACGAGGAGAATCAATCAGGCGCGAGCAAGACCACTGCTCCGCCTTTCACCAGCCTGTCTCGCGGTGCTGCTGGGTACAGCAGCAGTAGCTCCAGCAGCAGCAGCCCCGAGTCCAGTTCCGAGTCGAGTGACTCATCCAGTGATTCAGACGATGACACTGGCCACGGCAGCGACCATGGCCGCCAAGCGACCGACGACGACGGCAACACAAATCCTGAAAACAGCGACAGCAGCGACTCGAGTAGCGACGACGACGACAGCAGCAGCAGCAGTAGCAGCAGTGACGAAGAGGAAGCCGAGGAGCGAAAAGAAGTCCAGGACAACAAAGAGCCCGAGCAAGAAATAGAGGCCGAGGAAGAGGAAGCTGAGCTCGACGAGCCGGAAGAAAGCAGCTCCAGCGAAAGCGACAATGACGATGACCCAGATCCAGAAAACGCGTATCCGGATTTGCCGCCGGTGCCCATCGAAGCGCTCATTGCTATCCGTAAACGAGCCAAGTTGAAGGATCTGCAGATTACGAAGGCGGGGAAAGAGCACGTTCTCGCTATGGCTCATCAGCACCGCTTAGAAGCTCAGCACCCGTCAAAGAACAAGAAGAAGATCAGGGCCAATGGATCAGTGACGACTGAAGCTGCTGTGATCACGCCGTGGGCCGAAGAGGATCGATGGACTGTGGCGTGCAGCTGCGGCCTCGGAGGCGAAAACTACGATGACGGACGCATGATGGTGGAGTGCAATAACTGCAACAACTGGGTCCACGGCGAGTGTGTTCGCATTCCGATCCAAGAGATCTTCTGGTGCTTCAAGTGCCGCTCTCCCGAGTCGAATGACTGGCTGTTTGTGTGTCCTTGTGGGATCAAGGAGAAGAACTACGATGACGGCGCCCGCATGGTCCAATGTGACAACTGCGAGATCTGGCAGCACACGTACTGCGCGGGAATTCCGGATACGGAGGATCCGCCTGAAAAGTTTATGTGCAAGATCTGCGCCAAGGCTCCGAAGAAACCGCGAGTGAACGCGAAGGGAACGCAAAAGAAGACGAAGAAGAAGACGACAACGACCAAGGCCAAGCACCAAACCCAAGCAGCCGGTGTTCTTTCACCGATGTTGAAGTTGGCATCGGTAGCGATCGAGGCAGCACCCGGACCTATCCCGGTACCCGTACCATCGTCTCCTTCGCAGGGAATGTCTCCTCCGCCACCACCGCCACCGCCACCTTCAGCGCCTCCTTCGCCAACTCCTGCGGGCGACAGTGTTGACGAAGAAGCGTACTCGCCGCCGAAACAGCGAAAGCGAGGCCGCTCGTCGTCCAAATCGAAGTCGACCGAGAAGTCGCGGAAACGACCGCAGAAGGAAGACCCCAGCGGTGCGCACGAGGTTCCTCCTTCACCCGCTGGTGTCCACGCAGCGCCTACGATCGTGCAGAGACCTCCTTTGCCGAGCCAAACCAAGTCATCGAGCAAGTCAGCCAAGCGCAAATCCGGTGGCGGATCAGCTCGCGCTCGATTGGAAAAGAAGCTGAAGATCCGCAAACCGAGACTCTGAGCCACGTGTCGTGTGTCTGTACAGTATCTACCGCCTTCTAGCAGCCCGGGTAAATAGAGGCCAACGCTCTCCAACACGACGACGGTATGTGCTTTGTCTATTGAATGTATGAATCTTGCTTTCCTCGTTGGTTGTTCGCGTGCAGCTCATTAACCAGCTTCCCGACCATCGACTCGAGTGAGGCGAGGCGGTCGAGTGTCTGCTGTTGCCACGTCTCCATCTTCTTCATACGGGTATCACAGCTGCATGCTGTTGCACTATGTGTGATGGTTTTACTTGAGCTGACGCGATCCTGATCCACTCCGTCGCTCATGGTGATCGGCGTGAGCTGGAAGTTGGACAGCGAATCGAAGTCGTGGAAGCCAAACGTCACCGTCTCATCCGCGATGCCTTCGGGGCTGATCAAGTCGATGATCAAGTCGGCGGCTTCCCACGGCGTGAGCTGTGTGTGGGACGTCGCGTTGGACGGATGGCGAACTTTCGCGAGAATGCGGTCGACCATATCCTCCCACGGGAACGCGATGAAGCGCATGGCACTCTTCTCGATACAGCTCAAGATCAGCTCCTTCAACACCTCACGGCGGTCTTCGCGGTAGCGGATCAGCAGTTTCTGGAAGCAGCTTCGTCCCAGTACACACATTTCAACGTAGCTCACTGCGCGGACGTCAGCAGTACGCCGATAGTTCATGAGCAACGCCAGTTCACCGAAGGAGTGGCCCGCCATCAAGCGACGCACGTTCACAGCTCTGCCCTCGCCACCGGTTGCCGGTGTGGATGCCGTCTTGACCGAGTTTCGCGAATGCGGCCGAACACCGTCTGGTGCAGGTAGTTCAGCGGGGCAACTCGTGAGCTCACACACACCGCGGTTAATGAGGAAGAGGCCGTCACCTACTTCGCCCTGGCGAACGATGTAGTCCTCGGGAAGATAAGCGCGAACGTCGAGGCTCAGCATGATCTGCGTCACGAAGTCCGCACTGCTGTGGCGCCAGTACGACACGCTCAAGACCAAGTCCATGTACTTGAAGAGCCGCACCTCAAGCCCCAGCGATCGCGACAACTCGTGCGAGAACTTGGCGATGTCACCGTCGATCGAGTCGTGTTCGAACCACAAGTGGTTGTAGTACTGGTGGATGCGGCGGCGCAGCTGCGGCGGGAGTTGCATCTTGTCCATGGTCGCGAACACCATCTCCAACTTGCGCTTGTATGTGGAAGTGTTGGAGTTGTAGTTGATCAGTACCAACGCCACCGAGCCAGTGATGAAGGCAACCACAAGCGTCCCGACCAGCACGGCCACGCTTCCGTACACCGACTGCCCAAGGGATTTCGCGACAGGGCCTTGGCCCTGAATGAGCTGGGCTGCGTGGTACAAGTCACTGGCGTACAGTTGCCACGGATGGTCGAAGGTCTCAGTTGAGTCTGTTGTCATCACGGTCAGCCGCCACAAGCACGCGGCGTAGTGAGCGACAAGCACGAGCAACAGCGCGATCTCCGCCAGCGCGAGTGCGTACGACATGCGACTGTAGACGACACGAAACCAGAACTCTTTCGTGGCGCGGACGACGCGCATGAACCAGACGGATCGCACGAAGGCCGCCCAGCTGAAGAACCGAACGACCGCGTGGATCTCTCCGGCCAGCACGCTCCCTGCCAGCTCCGACCGAGTGATGGATACGTCGCTTCGTAGCCAGAACCAAACGATCACATCGACAGGAACCGACGACAGCAGATCCACCCAGAACGGCCAGCCTGTGCGGAAGTATTTCAGCACGATCTTTCGCCGCGAATACTCGAGCTGGTCGGGTTTGCTGTAGTACGCAGTGTTGCAGCTCGCGAGAAAGTCGAGAATGAAGACAGCGTCGAAGAGGATACTGAGTGCGTCAAGCGCCGACGTGCCCTTGGTGAAGTACACGGGTCCAAAAGGGATCACGAAGAGCTGCACGACCATAGTGCCCAGTAACACGACTCCGCGAGCTTTGGAGAAGGCGCCAGTGGGTGAACAGGGTGTGACGCAGTCGTGGATTAGCTTGGGCAGGCGGTGCGATACGAGGCGACGGAACCACCGCTTGATTCGCCTCGAGGAAACGGGAATCATGTGGGTCATACTGATGGTGCTGGATTCTCGACGAGTCTTCTGGCGGCGGAACTCTCGGATCTTGGCTGCGTTCACCATGCGCTGCGCGTACGGCGACTCGGCTTCATCGGAATCCCCATCTCCGATTCCGTCGAGATCCGCCGCATGGGGCTCATCTTCGACGACGCGCCGCAACTGGAAGTGCTTGACAATCGCGTCGTGGTTCGCAGCCTTCGCTGTCGACTCCATGCCATGAGCCCCTGGTCCCGAAGCGTGAGACCGATCTGGCTCGACACCACCTCCCCCAGCGAGGCCGTGCGTTGTGTTTGTGTTGGCGACTGGTGTCACGACCGACGATGTCGTCGTCTGATGCGACTGCTGCTGCGATGCTGAACCCTCTTTTACGTTGAGACTAGACCGCCTTCCGATCGTGGCGAGTTTGTACACAAGCTGGCCGATCGATTGCGTGCGCGACGCGTCGCCAGTGGATGGAGCTGCCACGTGAGCGTCGTTGGAGGGCGAGGTCCATTTGCTTGGCTGGTCATTGAGCAAGTCTGCCGAGCTCATTTGCCCTGGCGGCCGAAGCATCGCCTCCTTCACGCTCTTCATGGCCAGGTAGTTGACGCAGGAGATGCTGCGGGAGTGGGCCTCATGCAGAGTGTGCTTTCGTGAACGGGCGACGAGAAACGGACACACACGCAATCAGAAACGGAGCGTGAGGTCTATTTTCGTGTTCGCGGTCAACTTGCGGCCCTGTCACCAGTATTACGATGCAAGTCGTGGGAAGAGTCAAGCCTGGGCGACGATAAAGGAGCGAGTGCCTGCGTGAGACGTGCCAGCTCTGCCATCATCGTGTGCATGCTGCGTTCCAGTCCCATGAGGCGTTCTGTCGTCTGCTCCTGCCACTGTTCCACGGCCTGCAACCGCGCTACGATCTCATCCAACTGCCCACGCTGAGGTGGTGGCGGCGGCGGAGGAAGTGGCGGCGCACCTTTCGACGCCGCTTGCAATATGCTTGGCTCTTTGCTGTCAGCCTTGCTCGCGACTGGCGTGAGGCGATGCTGTGCCATGAAATCGAAGTCTCGGAAACCAAACTGGATGCTGTCGTCGGTGCAGTCAGGCGCGTGGATCAAATCCACGAGGATCTCGGCGGCTTCCCACGTCGTCACAGGTGCTCTTCGCGGCTCCTTTTCTTTCGCGATGACCGCCGCCACCAGCTCTTCGTATGGAAACGCCACGACATGCTTGGACTTTTTCTCGATGCAACTGAGCAAGATCTCGCGCAGCACTTCGCGCCTGTCGTCGCGGTACCGAGCAAGGATCTTCTGGAAGGCGCGGCGACCGAGCACGCACATCTCCACAAACGTCAACGCGCGTACCGTTGCGGTTCGTCGGTAGTTCATCAGCAGCGCCAGCTCACCGAAAGCGTCCCCTGCCGCTAGTCGCCTCTTCACCCACGGAACTTGTGGCGCTGTGACAGTGTCCTCTCTGCTTGGCTTGGCTCGCAACTCACAAATGCCTCGGTTGATCATGAACAGCACGTCGCCGATCTCGCCCTGGCGCATAATGTAGTCGTCAGGCAGGTAGGTGTTCGTCTCCAGACTGAGCATGATCTGTGTGATGAAGTCGGCGCTGCAGTTCCGCCAGAAGCTCACGCCCACGACCAGATCAATGTGCTTGAACAGGTTCACTTCCAACGCGAGTGACGGTGACAAAGCCGACGTTAGAGATGTGATCTCACTCGTCTCAGTAGCTGCATGCTCATTCCACAAGTGATCGTAGTATTGGTGCACGCGCCGCCGTAGCGGCTGGGGCAACTGCAGTTTATCCATCGACGCCAAGACGCTGTCGAGCTTCCGTTGGTACCGAGAGCTGTTACTGCTTCCGGTGAGCAAAAGGAGTGCGACCATGCCTGTCACGAGCGCCATCACGAGCCCTCCGAAGAGGGTGGCGAAGATACCGAAGACCGAGTCGTCGACTGCTGACGGCATGGTGGGTAAGTGCCCAACAAGCAACTGCGTCGATGTCACCAGGTCAGCTTGGTAGAGCCTCCAAGGGCTCTCAAAGCTCTGTGGGTGGACTGGATGGGAGCCACTGGTGGCTGCCACGCGCCACAAGCACGCCAGATAATGAGTCGCGAGTGCGAGCACCACTAGGATGCGTACGACCTGCACCGTGATCGTGTAACGCTGTAACAGAAGCCGAAACGAGACTTTGTTGGCCGCGCGAAGCATCCTTGCGACGCCCGAGATCGTGGCAGGCAGCAGCGAGTGCCACTGCAGCACGCGGAGCAGTGCTCGCGGTGTTTCACCCGCCAGAACTCCCGTCTGCCCTCGTGAGTGGAGTTGTGTAGTGCCTGCCATGAGCAGCAAGCTGTCAATCGGAACGCACGCAATGACGTCGACGAGAAGCCACCACGCGCCCCGTAGACGCACGTATCTTCGAGCGATCAGAGGCCGAGAGTACTCGAGCGTGTTGGTTTTGTCGTCGTAGTAGGCCGTGTTGAAACGCGCGAGGATGTCCAGCAGGAACACGAGATCAAAAGTCACAGCCAGTGCCGACGTCGTGGACGTGCCGTGAGGGAAATACACGGACGCAAGCGGCACAAAGACGAGCTGCGCCATCATCGCACAGAAGACCAAGACCCCACGCAATCGCACGAATGCCCCCGTTGGTGGAAACGGCAAGATGCAGCTCAGCGCCGCGATCTCGATCCACCGACCAACGCGACGACGCCACTGGATGACGCGGCGACACACTGCACCTCGATTCGTGACCTCGACTTGGGTCTGACGGTGCAGGTGGATGTTACTGTCGAGCACTCTGCGTGGCTTGTTACGCATCTGCAGCTGACGGCGACGCGCGAAGACTTGGCTGAGCGAGCCTTCCGTCGCCATGCGGACCAACTTGCCGGGCTCACTGCCATCGGATGAGTAGCCGTCGGCATCGGGATCATCGTCGGCTCGCTCGTAGGACGCTCGCGCACCATCGCCAGACATGCGTCGCAGTTGGAAGTGCTGGACGATGGCGTCGTGGTTGGCCTTCTTGGCCTTGGGCTCAAGTCCGTGGGGGTGCATCGTCGATACGAGCCGCGCGATGCTCGCAAACTTCTCGTTGGCCGACACGACCGCCGACGAGATGTCGGAGCGATCGTAGTGCGACGCTCCGTTGGCTCTCGTAGCGTCGACCTCGGACGACATGCGACGCTGCTTGCTGCCCGGCGGCTCGACCGACGGTGGACGTGGTCGAAACGAGACATCCAGAGTAGGCAGGATGGACGTCGTGCTGGCTAAGACCAGGGCTCGAGTCGCCAGGCTGTCCAGCAACGACGGCTTCCGTCGAGGAGCTCCGAACAGCACGGCATCATCAGGTGCCTCGGACGACGCTGGGGTTGGCGGCGTTGTCGTCGCCATGCGATGAGCTCGTTTGCTGTCGCGCGCAGTGTGAGCAGTCGAGTGCAGAGTGACACGGGAGCTGGTCGGCGTTTAAGAGGCTTTGGCGTCGGGCTGTGAATAGAACGCGGAAAGGTGAGTTGACGCACACCACGCCGGTAAGAACGCAACTCATGTGTGGCTATAATTGGTGTCGTTGATGCGCTAAGTCCACGGGTAAAAAGAACTAAAGAGCCCGGCGCCAAGAACGCAGTAGACAAGAAAGTACACGACGACCACTCGACCTAGCGCCGGCACTAGTGGTGATTTGGCTTGTTTCGTCGTGAGCTGTTGTGGGGATGGAGCGTCGTTGAAAAAGAACATGGCGGGCGCCCAGAACAGCGGCGGACACGCTGAGAGCAGTCGCGTGGTGACTTGGATGTGGACGACGAGCAGTGCGTTGATGAGCAGGAAGCCCCAGTGCGCCATGTAGGGGCCGAGGCTGCTCTTGAGTGGCTTGACAAGTGGCGTGGTTACAAAGCGCAAGAGAGAGTAGCCGCTGAGAGCGATGATGGGGCCGGCCAGAAGGAAGTTGGGCACTTGCTTCCACTCGTAGTACCGCAAGAAGCCGACGTTCCAATACTCTCGCTGGATGAACATGTACATCGCGGAGACGTTGGGGATCACGGCGTCGCACCACGGTCGGTCCTGGGTCACGAGAGGGTTCCGGGTCGACGACGCGAGGACAGGGAAGAGCGAGTGGGTGAGCGACGGGCAGTAGACGCGGGTGGCCTGCACGAAGTAGAGCACTTGGGGTCCAACGGCGATGACGCCCAGCAGAGCAGTGACCAGCCAGTGCCGTAGGAAACGCACGGGGTGCGAGAGAGGCCACGGCGACTCACGAAGACGGTGCCACGCGATGAACACTGCCATGGAAGGATACAGGGTGTCAGTATGATGAGCCATCGAGTGAGAAAGGCAGCCACACCGTACGCGAGAGCAGAACGCCGTTGGAGCGTGTGACTGACGCCGCGCCGAAGAGAGCGGCAGATGTGAAGAGCGGCGCGAGCGCGTGGGAGCGATGGTAGCTCTCCAGGTAGAAAAGTCCGGCGAAGCTCAGCAGACACATGAGGCTGACAGACACACACACGAGGTCAGGTCAGTTTCGTGTGATGCGACGACAGAGATGACACACAATGCACCTCTCGCTGTAGATGGCGGTCATGAAGACGCTGGAGGGCGCGACGCAGAAGAGGAACGCGGCGCGTCGTGCGAGCGGCTCGCTGTCCAGCACGAGGCGTCCGAGTCGGTAGAGGAAAAGCGCCGCCGCCACGAAGCAGGCGTTGCTGAGCGCCCAGCCGGCCAGCGGGATGGCCAGCGACGCGTGCACGGGCAGCAAGCGACTGCAGAGCCGCACGAGCAGCGGGAAGAGCGGGAAGAAGGCGTGGACGTGCTCGTAGTCGTAGCCGCTCGTGGCGATGTGCGTGAAGAAGACGCCGTCCCAGTTGGCGAAGGCCGCGAGTGGAGGCGGCACGCGTAGCAGCCGCGTGGAGGTGTCGTAGGGCGTGACCAGCAGCGCGGTGGCGGTCGCCAGCAGCGTCATGGCCGCGCGGCTGGCCAGCGCCACCCACAGCACGCGGCGCTCGGGCGGCGTCGGCATGGTGACGAGACCCATTTCCACGATGACGGGATCAGCTTTCGTGGTAGTGACATATATGTCACTATGATGAGATTTGTATGTCACTGCGTGAAGTCACTCTTCAATGTGCACTCTATTTTATCCAATCATCGTTGTATACAGTCTAGTCTAGATCTGCGACGTGTGTCGCCGACCGAATCTCCAAATCTGGCGCCTTTCTCACGGGCGGTCCTGCGCGTCCAGCGACTGCAGCCACGCGAGCGTGTCGTCAGCGCCGCCCTCCTCTGCGTGCTCGAGCGCCTGCGTGACGACACACGACGAGCGGATGTTCGCGTGGAGGAACTGCGCGATCTCCAAGTGGTCCATGTAGGCGGCGGCGTTTAGCGCCTCGGCCGAGCGGCACTCCGAGCCGCGGTGCCCGACGATCCACTGCACGGCCGGGAGGCGGCCACTGGCGGCAGCCGTCTCCAAAGCGCGCGGCGTCCAGCGAGCAGTCTGTAGTTGCTCATTCGCTTCAGCGGCTTCAGTGTCGACAGTCGTGTCGTTGTCGTGGAGCCACTGAAGCACGTCGACGAGCCCCTGGCGAGACGCCTCGTTGACGGCCTTCGCGCTCGTGAGCCAACCTGACGTCGCATTGTTCTCACGCAGAAACTGGAGAATCTCCACGTGGCCAGACGCTGCGGCTGCGTCCATGATCGTCGTCGACGCGGTCGGCGCCTCGTAGTATCGGTGGAAGTTCTGCAGCAACCACTGCACACATTCGCGGTGGCCACCCTGAACAGCCGCACTGAGAGCCTTGACAGCGTCGTCCTCCTCCTTGATCTCAACCATCTCGTGCTCGTTGAGGAAGCGCAAGACGTTGATGTGTCCATTGCCCGCCGCCTTCTCGATGGCTTCAGCCGTGCACGCTGGCAGGTGGCCGTCGATCTGGACGCCAACCGGTAGCTCCGTCGCGTGCTCGCTGAACCACTGCAGAATCCCTACTTGTCCGTACTCGGCCGCGACGTCCATCCACGAGTAGCTGGCTCCGCCTTCCTCGCGCTTGAGCGCCTTCACTGGCAGCATGGAGATCAACCACGTCATCAGATCCACGTGGCCATTCGCGATCGCCGCGTGCACCATCTTGGCACCGACATGGTCGAACTGGTCCGGGAAGCGACTGCCGAGGTATTCGAGCACGTGCACGTGCCCGCTGCGAGCGGCCTTGACCATGGCGGAAGGCGCGCACTCCATCTCGCGGTGCTCGCACAGCCATCGCACCACAGGCAGGTGTCCTGCGCTCGCCGCGTGCTCCAGCGCGAGACTCGTGCAGCCTTCACTGCGGTTGGCGTCCAGCCACTGGAGCACTTCCACGTGGTCGTGCTTGGCCGCGAGGTCCATGGCCTTGGTGCTGCATCCCTCGCTGCGGTTGGCATGCAGCCACTGCACGATGGCCACGTGGCCGCCTCTCGCCGCGTAGTCCATGGCCTTGACCGTGCATCCTTCGCTGCGATTCGCGTGGAGCCACTGCACGATGGCGAGGTGTCCGTTCTTGGCGGCGTCGTCCATGGCGCGCGTGGAGCAGCGGCCCAGCGCCGCGTGGCCGTGCAGCCACTGGAGGATCTCCACGTGACCATTGCGCGCCGCGAAGTCCATCACGAGCGAGTCGCCGTGCGCGTCGCCCTTGAGCGCGAGGTGCTGCACGAGGAACTTGAAGCCGGCGGCGGCCGCACGCTCAATGGTCCAGGCGGCCGACGCGTCCAGCAGCGAGGACACGGCGGCCACCACGTGTGGAAGCTGCAGGTCGCGTGCATGCAGCGCGGCGCGGACGGCGGCGCTGGACATGGTGAGGAGGAGGGAGGAGCGGGAATGGGAGGGAGCCACTCAGTCCAGCCACTGGTCATGAGGCCGTTTCACGGGCCTGGAATAGATGCTGCGTTGAGTATGGGGCGGGGGCGACAGGGCGCCGCTACGTCAGCAGCTACGATGGAGGTGCGGCCTTTCAGGAGGAGGTGAGTTTCAGCCAATGGGAGGACGAGGAATGTGAGCTTGGAGAGCGTTAATTGGTGGATATAACTGACAGTCGAGATCTTAGAGCGACAGGGAGCGTCGTGGAAGCTGAACCAGTGGTAGACTCAGATGCAGCCTCAGATGCAGCCTCAGATGCGCGCTCTCGCCGCGAGGAATCTGCCCACGGGACGCAGTTCCACCCATGGGACGACGTGAGCGAGTCCCCACTCCGACATAGAGGAGGATACGCACAGCTGCATGCATCATAGGACGAGAAGGTGGTCGCTGCCAACGACTCCCTGGCTCTCTCAGTTTTGCGGCGATTGAAGTTGTGAACCAGATCCCAGAAAATGGTACTATGGAATAAGGTGGTATTGGTTCTCACCAAAAGTATTCGATTCCATAGTAGCCACGTCGGTATCGTCACCAGGCCGCTGGGCTTGGACGAACGCTGACGGTGGGTGGACGGGCCCCTCATTACCAACAGGCCGCAACTGCCGGCGCCAATGCAAGGCTCAATGGGGACTCTTATGGCACACACAATCAGTGCCACGGATGAGTTTCTGTGCTTGGACTGGCAGGTTCAGACTCGCCATTCTGGAGTTCTCGTCATGGAATGGCGCAGCGAGAGGAAATGATTCGCTTCTCGCGCTGAAGATTCTCCGTGGTCTCCGCCTGTGACCGTGGCCCACAAGCGGTGATGTCCTTATACGGAGGTTGCATGCAGAGCGATGTGCTTGATTCTCACTCCAGATGGTCTGTTAAAGCCGGGGTTTGCCGTGTTCACCGAATCTCCTCGCGCAACATTAGTCCATCCCTTCAACCAAAGGCTCCACTGCGCATCGCAGCCATCACGACGGAAGCTGCGCAGCGGCGGGACGACGCCCACCGTCAACGCAGCACAGGGTGGCACACGCGCCGGTAATGGACCTGTCGAGACAGGCTGGCTGGCCAGCGGAAGGGAGCCCTCCCCGTTCTGAGGGACACGTTGGCCATTCTCCAATTCGCATCCGCGTCTCCGCTTGAGAACCCCCACAAGAACCACAAAACTCCACGATGTGTAAGGTCTGGTACGCGAGCGCGCTGTTGCTGGCGCTGGCCTCCGTCTCGGGCGCCCAGGCTGGCGAGGTCTGCGGCGACGCCGGCGCCAACACGCCGGCGCCTGTCTACAAGAACCGTCCGCTGGTCGTGGGCCACCGTGGCGCCCCTGGCTACCTGCCCGACCACACTATTGAAGGCTACACGCTGGCCATCGAGACCGGCGTGGACTACATCGAGCCAGACCTCGTGATCACCAAGGACGGCGTGCTCATCGCGCGCCACGAGCCAAACATCATCGGCACCACGGACGTGTCGTCGCGCCCAGAGTTCGTGAGCCGCAAGAAGACCGTGGCTGTGGACGGCGTGGAGGAGACCGGCTTCTTCGTGAGCGACTTCACGCTGGCGGAGATCAAGACCCTGGGCGCCATCCAGCCGCTGGCGGAGCGTGACCACAGCTTCGACGGCAAGTTCAAGATCCCGACGTTCGACGAGGTCATTGCACTCGCGCAGGCCAAGGCCAAGGAGCTCAACCGCACCATCGGTATCTACCCAGAGACCAAGCACCCGAGCTACCACCGCGCGCTCGGCCTGCCGCTCGAGGACAAGATGCTGGCGGCGCTCGACAAGGCTGGCTGGAACGACGCCAAGGCGCCTGTGTTCATTCAGTCCTTCGAGACGCAGAACCTCAAGGACCTGCGCAAGCGTACTAAGATCCTGCTCGTGCAGCTTGTCGACGGCAATGAAATCAACCCTGTGACTGGTGACCTGCTCCCAGACACGAAGCCGTACGACTGGACGCTCGCTGGTCGCAACCAGACCACGCTCGACATGCTCACGCCCAAGGGCCTGGCTGAGATCGCCACGTACGCCGACGTTGTCGCGCCATGGAAGCGCTACCTCGTCAAGCAGGTGGCCGCGAAGCTCGACGCCGCTGGCAAGCCAGTGGACGTGAACGGTGACGGCAAGGTGACGGACGCAGACTACAACGTCGTGGCGAACGCACAGCTCTTCAAGGACGCCCACGCTGCCGGCCTTAAGGTCCACACGTGGACGTTCCGTGATGAGGCCTACCGCCTTGCGCTCGACTACAAGAACGACCCAGCGGCCGAGTACGCGCAGTTCTTCAAGCTCGGCCTCGACGGCCTCTTCTCGGACAACTGCAAGACCGCCGTGCCTGCCCGCAACAAGTTCCTCGCCGAGAACCCATAAACAGAGCCCTCGCGCTATCTCTTTCTCCACGGGCGGCCGCTATTGTGTCTGTCAGTAGCTTCCTGCTCGTATTCCCAATCCAATTCCCCCTAATGCGTCATTGTGCTCTTCAGCTTCAACATGCCGTCCCCTTTCCATCCAATCAAACGATGCACTGCTCTAATTTCAGCCAATGACATCTCTGATAATCAATAATTGGCTGAAATCGTGTAACGTATCTTCCCCCCTTTCGTTGCTTTCCAACCCAGAGCCCATTTTCCACCCGAGGAGAAAGAAGCAAGCCGACGAAGCACCATGGCGGAAGGTGTGTGGCGCGCGCCGGCGTTCCTGGGCGTGTATGGAGACCCTTACCTGCGCGGGACGCCCTACGAGTTCGGCGGCAACCCGAAGGCTTTGGTGGCGACGCTCGCGGCGCTCACGCAGCTCCTCAACCCACAGGCAAACCTCGGCGACGAGCTCTCGTTTCCGCTCTCAGCGACGCAGCAGGCGTTCCTGAGCGAGTCTCTGCTGCCGCAGCTGCAGCAGTGCGGCGCGTGGGCCGAGAAGGGCGCGAAGGTGAACGACGCCAAGCAGCTGCAGGCGTTTCTGGGTGAGTGGAAGGCGTTCATCGCGGAGTTGCCTTTGCACCAGGCCACGCTTGTGCCTGGCGGCTACGTGGGCAACGTCACGAGCCACACGATGATCTACGTTGTGGAGAAGACGCACGAAGACCGCTACAGCTTCACGGTGTGTAACAAGGGTCCAGGCGCCGAGATGTACCACGCCACGGCCATCAAAGACGACCAGGTGCTGGACAAGATCCGCGTGCAGTCGGTCGTGGCCATCAAGGACATCCCAGCGAGTCGCTTCCTGGACATGGCGTTCTGGTCGCTGCTGTTCTCGCTGTGGATGCGCAAGCCACCGTCCGAGTACCACCGCGTGGAGACGATCTACGACGTGTTGCTACCGTGGCTCGCCGGAGACAAGCTGCTGCCGCTGGCCATTGACGAAACTGCAAGTGGACAACTGCAAGCCCACACCCCACAGCGAGCCAATCTGGGCTATTGCAAGAGCGTACTGGAAGCCATTCGCTTTCTGTGCGTGACCAAGGGCGGGTTCACAGCCCAGCAAGTCAAGTACTCGGTGCTGTACAGGCTTCGGTATCGGCTCTTCCAGCAGCTCGTAGCCGATCTCGAGATTGCGCGAGATCCAGCCAAAGGCGTGCCACAGGACGCACTCGAGAAGGCTCTGCGAGCGCTGGCATCTATCTCACTACGTGATTCGCTACAGGGCACCCACACGCTTGCGACCATCTCCCCACAAGCCGTGGTCGGAGTCTACTTCGCCAAGAACGGAAGTGCTGCCTGCAAGCAGCTCACCAAGTCACTGGTGGCTCTGACGGATAAGTTGCGTGCAGAGCAGAAGCAGTTGGTGGTGATTATCGTCTCACTCGACGCGGAGCAGGACGACTACGCTAAGCTCACGGCCGAGCTGCCGGCGGACAACTGGCTGATCGTACCGTTTGAAGAAGTGGAAGCACGCAAGGCTCTGGTAGAGGGCTTCGCGCTCAGTCGCCTGCCCATGCTCATTCTTCGTGACGCACAAGGTGCGATTCTGACGCCCAAGGGCAAAGAACTCGTGGAGAGTGACCCCACGGGCGTGCATTTCCCATGGAATGGTGAAGGCTTTCAGCTGCCGGTGTCGGCTCTGTCGTACTCGGAGCGTGTTTGTGTCGAGATTGCTGTCAAGCAGATTGGTCTCAAGACGCTGCGTCACCACGAGTCGAGCCAGCTGTCGACGCCAGAGCTTCACCACGTCAATGGATTGATTGCCCGTGTAGATGTACTGCTGGATGAACTGGAAGCCGCCGCGAAAGCTTCAGCCACTCAATCAAACGCCAGCGATGCAAACGTCTCGACGTTCAACAAGGAGATTGATTTTATTCCGCACTCGAATATGGACTTGCTCCAAGCCGACGGCCGCGAAGACCACTACGCTGGCAATGCAGCGGACGTGAATGTACCAGTGCTCGGAAGCTTCTTGGACGTGCCAGAGCGTGTCTCGTCGATCCCCTTGGCTGTTGCGGCGTTCACGAGATGCAGAAACCTCTGCGAGTCCCTGTTACGACGCGCCGCCGACGGATCGTCTTCCTCGCGCGTCTCGCTTCACCACGAAGTGATCCAACTCATCACGACATTGTACGTTGAGGTGCTGCCAGTGCCGAAGCCATCCAATGAAAGCGCTAGCTGTATGTGGCGGCAGCCGGTGACCAAGGAAATGCAGCTGAAGTGTCTTAACTTCATCTACACTGGCCTGATGGTGCTGGGAAGCGTGTGGCAGTCGATTGAGCAGCCGTCACGCCAGTTTGACTCGGAGCGCTCACTGGCTGCACTGTGCGGCCTCGCGATCTTCGATGCCGTGTTGCGGACGCCTGCAAGTGACGAGCCGATGGAGATCTCCGTGTTGATGGGAACTGATGCTGGCTACGTGTTGGCTCATCGCTTTTGCAAAGCCAATTTCACACTGCGGAAGGCGACCGCGGCGATGGAGTTTGCTCGCCCAAGCTTCTGCATCACGCGTGGCCAAGTGCTCGCGTACTTCGACTACCAAGACCAAGTGTCCAAGTTCCAGTTGTTTGACTACCACATGCCCGAGGAGAAGCTTGAGCTGAAGAAGTACTCCACCACGCTGATCTTCTTCCGGCGCCTCATGGAGGTATACAACTATCAGCTGATCGATGTGGAGAACCCGAGCCCACCGACAGAGATGGAGGCGCTGATGGAGTGGTTCTGCAGTGAAGACTCGGACATGGCCAGGGACCACCCGGAAGTTTCTCTTTCGCGTGATCTGGTCTTGCTGGTCAAGTTTCTCTCGACCATGGAGACGAAGGAAGTGGAGCTCATGCGTCGTCGCCAGAACCCCGCGAACCAGTGGCAATCGTGGCAGCTTTCGTTCGACGATTCCGCGTCGACGCACCGCCGCAACTTCTTCGGAATGCGAGGTCTTGACCGCATTTTGAACGGGTGTTTGAAGTGGGAGGTCGTGAATTTCCGAGGCAGCGACCAGGACATCGCGGACGTGGAGGTTGTCGGCTTCATGGAGCGCAAGATTTACTTTGGCGAAGGCCCCGTGGTGATGAGTCCAACCGATCTTGGCGCGATTTTGGTGAGTGACGCCAAGAGTGCCAACTCTGCGCGTGGGTTGCCGCCACTCGTCACGGAAGACGATATCATGCATCTCGACCACCTGCCAACGTTCAACGGCACGCTCTCCTCTGAGGAATCCGAGTACTTGACGAGCTACTTGACCGTGCCCTACGCTCGCATTCCACTGATCGTGTCGTTCTTTTCGTCTCGCGACCGTGTCACGTACCTCTTCAACCCGGCGTTGCAGAATCTCTTCCGTGCCGTACTGTTTGAAAGTGGTGACTGGGTCTCAGACGACAAGCAAGACGAGATTTCCCATATTCCGTTGCGCAAGTCCTCGCTTTTGATGCGGGAAGAAGCGGTCGAGCGCGTGTTCGATGCTCGAGTGCAGCACCAGAAGTGTGAAGACCACTTGGGCACCATGAACGGACTGCTGCTGAATGAGTTAGCGCACGCGTCAGACGCTGTCATGCAGCCTCTCCTCAAGATGCTTCACTCCATTCGTGAACTGGGAGAGGCGTCTGTCCACAGTGCTGACGCGCGCTTCATTTTGTACATGATCAAAATTGGCATGGACGTTCTCCGCTACGCAACGTTCACGGTTGACTGGTATATGAGCTCGTCAGCGGGCGGTGCGGAGTTCAAGGCGAAGGCGGTGATTCTCGAGCGCTACCGCCAGCAGCTCATCGAGTACGCGTTCGGTTTTGCGTACGAGACACTGGAGAAGTGGCGACTCGAAGCCGAATCGACGAACAACCTTCAGACGGCGTGTGTGATCCACTCTTACATGGTGCTACTGTATGTGGGTCTGCGCCCAGCCGAATACACGGAAGAGTGCGTTGCTCGTCTGATCGGATCCATCGCTTACGTGCGCAACTGGCACTGCTTCGGCATGAAAGTTTCCGCGGTCGAAAGTGGAACAGAAAGTGGGGGACTCAGCGCTGAAGATCGTCTGCTTCGTTGGCTACAGGCGCAAGGGATCAACACGCAGAACGTCACAAAGAGCTCGCTCGACAAGTACCTCAAGGGCCGTCCGCTGTACCTAAAGATCGGTATGCAGACAATCCAAGCGCCGAGCATTATCGCTCTTCGTGGAGCGGATGGAGAGGAGCTGAAGCTGCCTCCTGGAGAGGTTCTAGAAGTTGAGATCTTTGAAGCTCTGCAGGTTCATCGCCGTGGTGTGGTGAAGTGGCTTAGTGCGTTGCCTCGGGGTGAACTGCACACGACGTTGGGCGAGATGGTCCGCATTGCGCTTCGATCAAGTGAGTCAGACAGCGCGTGGAACTGGCAAGAGGGCGAAGGAGTTCAGAACGCTGGTCGCTACCACTGCACGAAGACAGAGCTAAAGCTGGACGTGCAGACGGGTGAGATCCTGTGGCGAAATGACGAACTCAAGCCCGTACCCGACTCCATGACGCAGTATGGTGATTTCAAGAGCATCTTCGGAAGCAAGTCTCTTCACTGCGGACTCGTTGTTCGCCAAGAGCACCGACTGTGGATCAAGATTGTGGGCACCGAGTACGAGTTGATCGAATGGGATGATCCAGTCGACTCCATTGACCAAGGCGTGGGTGCTCCGAAGCCATTCGTACCAGCAGCTG
Source organism: Pythium sukuiense (assembly GCA_023334995.1). Classification (NCBI taxonomy): domain Eukaryota; phylum Oomycota; class Peronosporomycetes; order Pythiales; family Pythiaceae; genus Pythium; species Pythium sukuiense. Next base: position 24,112 of record JAADVL010000126.1, read on the forward strand.
AAGAGGCTGCTGCTCCACAAGAAGAAGAGCTCAAGATGTACTGGGAGTGCCCGGCGTGTACGTGCGCCAATTTCAACGGCGACAACCCGAACGCTGTGTGCGAAGTGTGCGGCTCCTCTCGGTTCCCAAATCGTGTTCAACCTCAGACGACGTCTCGCCCTCAGCCAGGAAGCGAAGCCCCGAAGGAGGATGGTTTCGTGTACATGGAGGAGACGTTTTCGCGTGCGTTCGACATCTACAGCGAGGAAGAGCACCCGCACGGAGAGGAGATGTGGTTTGTGGAGCTGGTCGGAAACGTTCTTCGACTACTGTATCCACCGGAGCCGGAGGAAAAGAAGCTCCCATTCACACTGTTTTTGCCCAAGAACGTCGTGAATCCGAATGCCCAGCGGGTGCACTTGCTCGGTTTGGACCGCGGTGTGAAGGACAAGAAGGACCGCGAAAAGATGGATACGTTCAAGGAAGTCGTCGCGTACCGAGCCCAGCAAGTCGTGCACGTCTACGCTCTCGTGAGCCACGGTCGTCGTATGTACCGCAAGCTCATTTTCACGTCGAGTTCCCGCGCAAGCCAGCACGGCTTCGCACTGAACGTGCATCCGGATGCTGGTCCAGTGGATCCACTGCTGCTACGCTCCGGTGGCGAGCCACGTGAGCGCCAGTCAGTTGGCGGATCTCTGGTTGTGCTGCGAAAGAACCGGTTGCTAGACGGCACGGAGCAGTACGTTCCTCCACGACTGCTGCAAGGCATCGTCCCGAGCTGCTTGCTGGAAGCGTTCCGTTTCTGGCTGGGCGAAGACGGCAGCTTGCGTGGCGAGCCTGTCGATGCCAAGTCGCAGTGGTTCCGATACCGCGTGCAAGTCGACATGAACAGTGGCTCTGGCTCTGCCGTGGTCACCCGCCGTTCGATCAAGACTTCTTTTTCGCGTATCACTCAGATGGGCAAGGTCGCAACCAGTGAGCATGTCGTCGTGAACGTGGCTACACAGCCACCGCCAGCTCCAGTGGGTTTCGACTTCGGCGGCGATCGGCGCAGTGCGACGAGAGCTGTGGAGGTCAAAGATGAAGACGTCGTGCAGCTCATGGCGATGGGTTTCTCGTACGCGGCGTGTGGCGTCGCGCTGCGTGAGAACTCGAGCAACGTGGCGATGGCGGCGCAGTGGCTTCTGGACGACGCCAACCAAATCAAGATTGCTGAGGCCGAGGCCGCTGCTGAATCTGGTGAGGTTGCGATGACGGAGGATGAAGTATACGAGCAGAGCATCGGACTTCTCATGAGCCTCGAGACGACGCCTTCACGTGTTGCTGTTGAGTACGCACTGGGGATTTTCGACAAGGCAGAAGAGCTGGCACGAGCGTGGCTTCAAGACCCAGCGAACTCCGACGAGATCAGACGTCTGGAAGGAGGCTCTACCCGTATGACAGAAGATGTGGGGATGCCAGAGCCCATGGATGTCGATGACGAGGAACAGAAGAGCGCAGAGGAAGGCGACACGCTCGAGATCATTGAGGAGTCGATGGGAGAAGCACTGGTGCTGCTCAATCTGTTGGATGCCAACGCCCAGAAGCAGCCAGACATCACCCGCATCCTGCAGTTGCTGTCTCGTATGGATGATCTGTCGCATGTTCTCGTGTGGTGCAAGCCTGTGGCGTCGAACGACAAGACAGAAGTCGAATTCATTGAGCTTCCTCGACTCAAGATCAAGCTCAAGCCAAAGCACGTGAGTGGTAGCAGCGCCGCGATTCGTTTCGAGGTCTTGGACCAAAACGGATGGTTCGTCAGTGATGCTGCGTCGGCCGCAGCCGCCGGCTCAGGCTGTTCGAAGGCTCCTGTCAAGTATCTGCACTCACTGTTGGCGATGACGACGGGCGACGCGTGGCTGCTGGAATCGGAGACGAACGACTTGAAGCTCGTGTGCCCGAACCACGACTTGTACCGTCCTCGTATCGAGGGCGAGCCTCTTGGTAATGTGGTCATCAGCGATCGTGCCTCTGCAGGATGGCAGCAGGCCATGGAGACGCGCTTCTACTCGTACCCGGTGCACTCGAGCCGCACATTCCTGCTGCCGCCATCTCTCAGCTCGACTCTCTACCTGATCCTGTCGAACCTTCTCGCTCGCAACTACGTCACGGCGATGGAGCTGATCACGGGTGTCAACGTCGACGTCAAGTTCACGGACGAAGAGAAGTGGATCTTTGACCAGTTGGGCAAGACGCTCGATGATCGGCATCCGAATGCCTGTGCGTGCCGCGTGCGCCTCTCGCTGGGTATCGCGTACAGTGAGAACAAGGCGCCGTGGAAGCTAGCGGGCGAACTACATGACTACCTGGCCGTGCTATCTCACGTCGATGCTGTCTGTCGACTCACACTTGAAGAAGAACAGGAGGCACTGAAGCTTTCGCACCAGCGCTCTCCACTGTTGGGCTTACGCAAGGAACTGTGCGACCACAGTATCGACTCGAGCTCAACAGCCACCAAGATCGACTTCAAGCTGACGCGTAACCGTGTTGGCGGCCAGCCGTGGATGAAGCTGAGACTCTTTAGCAAGGAGTATCTCACAGAACATGGCAAGAAGCTATCGACAGTGCGATACAATCGACCCAAGCATGCTGTCGGAATGGACAACACGTACGTGCTCGACGAAGAAGAAGCCGGCAAGCTCGTTTGGAATTGCGCTGTTGTTGGCGACGAGATCAGTGGCTCGAACCGCGGACTGGGCTTTTTGTTCCTGTACGAGTGCCTGAACCGACAAGTGCGCGTGACGCTGGGCGGAGACGACTGCACGCACTCGTTCGGCGACCTGGCAGCTCGTTTCTTGCACCTGAAGCTCTCGCGCTGGGGCCGCGAGACCGTCGAAGAAGGAGAGGAAGAGTCGGCGCCGTCTCTTGGCGTCGCGCAGCTTGCGCTGATGGCGGCGCATCCGTACGACCAATGGTCACTCACGCCGACGGATGCCGAGAGCTCGCGCATGCTGTCGTTTGGAGCCAACTTGTACTCCAAGATGACGTTTGGCTCGCTCGTGAAAAGCTTTTTTGAGATCGGCGAGGTCGAGTTCCTCTCGAAATTGAGCTCGGAAGACCACCAGCAGCGCATCGTACGGCCACTCAAGACGCAGTTCAGCCAGGCGCACGTGACAGCGGAGCACGCTGTCGCCTTGCGTCTGCCTACGTCCGTGCAACGTGGAAACGCGTTCGAAGCGTCCAACACAGCGTGTGCCGTGCGCGAGGTTGATGGTTCAAGCATCAACCCCGAGTTCCCGCTCGAGTGCATGGACGTCTCCCGCTACATCACGTTCTGTGATCCAGAGAGTGCGCTTAACCCTGTGCTTCCGTTTGATCTGTCGGAACATCCTGCTGCACAGACGGTCGCAGCTAAGGATCTGCTCAAGCGACTGGCGGATGACCTCGCAGCAAACGCCAATGCCGTGAACGAAAGCAAGGACGCGTTTATCACAAGCGTGACGCCTGGTGACGTCGTCGGTCTGTGTAACCAAAGCGGACGAATCGACGCCGCGTCAGTGGTACGAAGCGTGGAGGAGCTCATCGAGACGTGCTCCAAGCAGCGTGCTGCTGACCGCGTCCAAGTGGACGCGTGGATTAATCAGGTTGAAGAGCAAGCTAATCAGACGCCTGCGACGTCTGCGTCGAGTCCAAACGCCTCGAGCATAGGACGGTTCCTCACCCAGCGTCGCGTCGGCGCGTATCCGCGTGCCCGATTCGACTACTTGACTTCCTTGTTGGCGTCGGACCAGTTCGACGCGGACCTTGCGCGTCGCAATCCGTATGTGTGCGCGTCCACAACGGAGCTTCGACAGCAGACCCTCGTTGTCTTGCTGCTGTGTAACCGCATCGTCCACATCAACCGCACCATTGCGCTTGCTCGTCAACTGATCCGTCGTATCCAGGAGCTAGAGAAGGCGTCAAAGATTGCGTCCGCGACAGACAAGCAAGCCCACACCAAGCAGACCATCCAGGCATCCAAGGATTTGGCGGATGCGTTGCTGTCGAAGCGTCACTACCTCCGCAGCGCTGCGTCCGACAAGTGGGGCTTCGATCCGCGCTTCCTGGTGTTCGAGTATGTCTTCGACATCCTGCTTCGTGGACGCCAAGTGCAGATGATCGACAGCTTCCTGCAGAGCCTCGCTCGTGGCGACTCGCGTGTCCAACAGATGATCATGGGCGCAGGCAAGACGACCGTTGTGGGTCCGCTTCTCACCTACATCCTGGCGGACAAGCAGCACTTGGTCACGCACGTCATGCCGACGGCGTTGCTGGAGCAGTCGCGCCAAGTGCTTCGCAGCCGCTTCAGCAACGCAGTGTTACGCAAGCGCATCTTCACGTTCGAGTTCGATCGCTCCGTGTCGGACGACCCGCAGCACGCGCTCAAGTTATTCGAGAAGGTGAACCGTGCGCGGCTCCACGGCGATGTTGTGTGCGCGTCGCCTGAGTCGATCAAGTCGATGATGCTAAAGGTTGTCGAGCTCCTCCACTCGCTGGAAGAATCGTCCGAGGTCATTGAGCTGCCGTCCGGCAAGGCATTGGCATCACAGAACATTCGACGCATCCGGCGTACGCTCGAAGACCGATCGCAAATGGCCGATGAGCTCCACAAGATTCTGCGCCTGTGGCAGGACGGCGGCATTCTGATCATGGACGAAGTTGACGTGCTGCTGCATCCACTGCGGTCCGAGTTGAATTTCCCGATCGGCAACAAGTTCCCAATCGATCTGGCGGCGAACCGCTGGGAGCTGCCGATCCACTTGATCGACGCCGTGCTCAACAACCCTGCCGAGAGTTCCGAGGATGTGGTCAAGCGTCTGCATGCCGTGCTGGCGGGCGGCTACGAGTCCCATGCGCTGCAGAAGTTCCCGCATCTCGTGCTTCTCGACATGGAGTTCTACGAGTCGAAGATGATGCCGATCGTCACGGAGATTGCCCTCACATGGCTGCTCAAGCACCTCAAGATGGGTAAGATGGACGTAAGCCTCGAGACAATCGCGCACTACCTGCAGTGTGACCGCCAAGAGCTGCACACGAGCGAGCAACTGCGTACGGCGATCGAGTCTGGTCTCTCCGACTCGTCCATCAAGTTGCTGAATTTGGCTCGTGACTGGATCCGAACGATTCTACCGCATGTGCTGTCGAAGATCAACCGCGTCTCGTACGGTTTACTGCGTGGCGACCACCAAACACAGGCTACGAATGCGGCTGGTGGCGGCGGAAACTCGCACTCACGACTGCTTCTTGCTGTGCCGTTCGTGGGCAAGGACGTCCCGAGTCGCTCGTCCGAGTTCGCTCACCCAGACGTCCTCATCGGTCTCACCATCCTGGCTTATCGCTACGAAGGCATCCGCGTGTCGGATCTCGTGCGCATCGTCTCGCAACTGAAGCAGGACTTCAGTCGACAGCTCGGCCCTCGCGACCAGCGTCCTGCGTGTGCCATGTTCCGAGAGTGGGTGATCACTGGACTCGCCAAGTCGACGAGTGGCGGCGGTGGCGTGCTGCCACTGCCGCTGTTCCAACTCCGCGACCCGTCGCAAGTGTCGCGACTACACGCGCTCGTGGCCAAACTGTCGGGTGTTGTGTACTACTACGCGCGTCAGCACGTGTTCCCGTCGTGTATGAACTTCCAGAAGCTCAAGATCTCGGCTTGCGGCCACGAACTCGGCAGCAACTCGCTCTTTGCGAAGCGCATCGGCTTTTCAGGCACGCCGTCGAACTTGCTGCCCATGGATCTGGGGGAATGCTACTACGAGCCTCGCAGCGACGGCAGCATCTTCCAGTCGCTCACAAGCCCTCGCATCGTCTCGATTGAGCGCAAGGTCAACTGGACTGCGCGCAGTCTGCTGCTGGACATCGCTCGAGCCACGAACCCACCATTCCACGCTCTCATTGACACGGGTGCGCTGATCACTGGCTTTGAGAACTACGAAGTGGCCGCGTTCCTGCTCGAGCACCTGCCGCTGGCGATGGAGGGCGTCGTGTATCTGGACAGTGAGGACCGTCAGATGATCCTGCTGCGAGACCACAACGCCCCGATGCCGCTCGTGCAGTGCGGACTGAGTCCTGCCAAGCGGTTCACGTTCTACGACCAAGTGCACACGACGGGCATGGACATCAAGCAGGCGGTGAATGCGCGTGCAGTCGTCACGCTGGGCAAGGACATGACTTTCCGTGACTACGCGCAGGGCGCCTACCGCATGCGAGGCATCGAGACTGGCCAGGCCATCCACTTGTTCATGATCCCAGAGGTGGAGAACCGTATCCGCCACGAGGTTGCCCTCGCTGGCTCGGCTTCACTCGTGCAGTCGGCCTCCAAGCTCGAGTCGTTCTTGATGCTCGTGCCGGCGTGGCTGCTCATCAACTCGATGCGTATGGAGTCGATGCAGCTCGTGCAGCTCTCGCTCCAGGAGCTCCACAACACGTGGCGTAAGCGCGCGCTGCATTCGTTGATGGCAGATATCGCGAACGCTCATGCGAGGGACGACGCTCCGTCTAAGCGACTGCGACGCTTCATTGGCGATGCGCCGGAGATCCAGTGGCTGCGTGAGTGTATTACCCGCTTCCGTGAAGAGATCTCGTACACGGTGGATTCCGTGGTGCCGACGAAGAAGGAGCTCCGTGACGTCGTGGACGCGCTCGTGTTGCAGCACCAGTCTTTCGTGCAGACCGACAAGGAAAAGCAGCGCGTGGAGGATGTCAAGCAGCGACTCGCGCACTCGTCCAAGCACGCGCAGACCGACGATATGGACCACGCCGACATGCGTCTGACTGCTGAAGTCGTCCATGAGAATGAACAGGAAGCCGAGGAGGAGGCCGAGGAAGAAGCCGAGCAGGAGGAGCAGAAGATGAGTGCGTTCACGCGAGATGACGAGCACCCGATCCCGTGGAGCGCCAGTATTCTCGCAGCAGCGCCAGTCCTCTCAAAGGACGCTGCCAGTGACGACAACGCCGTGTTTTACCCGTTCGCCCACTTCCAGGCGCACACCGAGTGTCCGGCGATCGCGTTCCCTGGCGAGCTGCTCATGTCGGGCAACTTCTTCCGTCGTCGCTGGGTCGGACTCGGCGAGCGCCGCGTGAAGAACGTGGGTCTGATCTTGGAGTGGTCTCCGCTGGCCGAGCAGGAGACGATGAAGAAGGCTGTGCACCATTTGTTCATGCAGGTCATGACTGAAGGCGGCGGCGCCATCGCTCCAAACGACGCAGCAGTGAAGGCGTTGAGCCTGGCATCGCAACTCGCGCGTCAGCATCCAGACGATATCCCCGCCTTGCTGAAGAACGACGTCCTCGCACTGACGGATCAGATGCCCGTGTATCTCGCGACGATCTCGCTCGCAGAAGGTGAGACCGTGCGGCGTATGATCCACAAGAACCATCCAGTACTCCGCAGCAGCCAGATCCGACTGCGCACGTGCGAAGGTGAGCTGGTGGAGAGCTCGTCGTTCTCAGCGACGTGGGGTGACGGCGCGCAGACCAAGAAGCGGACTCTGCTTACCACAGGCGTCCAGTGTCTGCGCTTTTTCAACAACGAGATGTACTACACGCCCGAGGAGCTCACGCTGCTGCTCGGTGGGCTTGCGCCAGTGCCGATCTCGCTACGCCACGAGTTTTTCGAGTGCTGTCTGCGGCTGCGCCGTCGCGAGCGCCACCTGTGGGGCGACACACCGCTCGCCAAGGTGTTTACGCGCCAGGACGAGTGGCATTTGCTCAGCGCGCGTGCTCGCATGCAGCAGTTCCAGCAGTCGCTCCAGCGCAAGCAGAAGAAGAAGAAGGTGCATCTCGCGACAGCGCTGCGTCGCTTTGACGAGAACAGCGACGGACGACTCAACGCCGAGGAGACGCTCAAGTGCTTCGAGAGCTTCCAGCTCGGCTTCGCGTCGGGCGAGCTGAACGAGATCATCGGCCTGATTGCCGAGCCCGTGCATTTTGAGACCGACGGCGGGGTGGCCATGGAGACGATCTGTGCGGCGTTCGGCATCAGCAAGCAGCTGATGGACGACGAGCTGCGACGTGAGGACATGGCGCTGTGGGCCGAGCGAGGCGAGCTGGACGGCGGCGTCAACTGGAACTGCCCCGTGTGCACGTACGTGAACGACGGCACTGCTGCCGTGTGCGGTGCGTGCAGTGAGCCGAACCCACTGCTGCAGGACGAGGCCAGCAAGACCAGCAGCAGCCACTCGCAGCAGGGCTGGCAGTGTGGCAACTGCACGTTCATCAACCTGCCGGGCGACGTGGCGTGTGCGATCTGTGAGCTGGGCGTCGACGGCAAGCGAGCCGTGCCACGAGGCAAGTGGGTCTGCGCCGGCGAGCAGGGCGGCTGCACGTTCTTCAACGCGACCGACAACTTCTACTGCGAGGTGTGCAACCGCGCGCGGCCTGATCTCGCGTCCACCAAGTTCTAAAAGCCACGCAGAGGACGGAGTTTTTGCATAATTTCATATTGCTTTTTGTTTTCGCATCGTTTGACGGCGTGTATCCGGATATGCTGAGCTCATGGGTGCGAAGGGGTCATTAAATTTTAATGTGCAGGGTGGTCGAAAAGCCCATCGAATCAAGAGCAAGCCGCTAGTGCCCATGTCATCGCACCCGTCACAAGAGCCTCTATCTGTCTGCTTCAAACTTTATGGAAAGTTTGGGCCACTTGTCCTTGCTGTTTCGAGGTCTTCAAGTGTGGTGAGTGCTACCATGGTAAACTGCTTGCTGGACATGCTTCCTAGCCATGTTAGCCATGCTAACCGAAGCAGAACCCCGCCGTCACGGTCCTCGGATCTCTCCCCAGACTAGCAGATCTTATGCTATCCGCTCCAGACAAGACGACCAGGAAGCACTCCAAAGGATCCGAAGCCACACTGTTGCTTCCCAAAATACCCGCATCAAGAGATCCAGCCAGCCACTCATCGACCACCAAGCTCCGCGGCCAATTCGAGCCTCGCTCTCCTTACCTGCCAGGCTTGGAGCTGTCGGTGAGGCGGCTCCGTCTCCGAAGGCAAGGCCAGGCCAGCTCTCCATTCCCACGTCGCATTCTGCAATCGGACTCCGCTCCCCTCCCTCCCTCACACTCCTCGTTCGTCCGCCCGCCCGCCCCTCACAAGCCTCGCTCGGCTTCTGCATCCACCACGGCGTCGCTGTCGCGCCCTCGCTCGCGCTCTTCGTTCGGCTCTTCTTCCGGTTCGTCGTCTGCCTTCGCCGCCATGGAGTCGCGTCTCTCGGGCACGAGCAACAGTATGAAGAACATGAAGATCAGCATGGAGTCGGAGCGCATGTTCAACGACATGGAGGAGGAGATCTCGCAGCCGTCGCCCACGCGCGACATCCGCTCGCGACTCTCGTCCGTGCGCGCGCAGTCGCCGAGCAACGGCGCGAGCAGCAGCGGCAGCCGCGTGAGCGTCAAGGACCAGCTCTACGCGCTCGAGTGCAAGGTGCAGAGCCACGAGGACACGATCCAGAAGCTCATGTCGATCCACCAGGCCGACAAGGCGCTGCTGCTGTCCAAGATCGAGGAGATCACGGAGCGCATGGGCGAGGAGCTCCACAAGCTGCGCGTCGACTACCAGAAGAAGCTCAACACGGCGAGCGAGGAGATCGAGCGGCTCAACAAGTGCCTCAACGTGCAGCGCGGCCACATCACGACGCTGCAGGAGCAGTGCCAGTCGCTCCACAAGCACGTCGTGCAGGTCGACGACGACGTCACCAAGCTCGCCACCGAGGTGCTCGGCGACTAATTAGACTCTCCACATGCCCACATGGGGGGGCGAATAAAGTTTATTAATTTGAATTATTTTTCTCATGACACTTGGCGTGTCGCCGGCAGCTCTCCCTCGTCGATGAGCCGCAGCAGCAGCCGCACCATCTCGTTCGACACGTCGGCGTCCCGCGGCTCCAGTGGCTCCTGTGTGGCCTCCACGTCTGAGACGGACGCTGTGGGATCGGCAGCTCCTCCTCCTGCAGTGGACGCGTTGGCCATCTTCCTGGGGTCCGAGAGTAGCACGTCGAGCAGGCGGCGGCAGTTGCGCGTGGCGAAGAACGCCTCCTCGACGATCGCGATGAAGATGTTGAGCACGACGTAGATGAAAAGCGCGATGAACGCGTAGATGTAGAGCTTGCCCGAGAACTCGAAGCGGTGCAGCGCCAGTGCGTCCACCGTGTCGAGGATCACGTCTCCGTTGAGCACGGCGAAGAGCGTCATCATGGACGCCGACAGCGAGCCAAAGGCCTTGACACGCGCACCAAAGTAGATGGTACCGAAGATCGCGAAGCCCACGAAGATGGGCGACACGCCCACGAGGAACTGCAGCACGCGCGGCGCGCCCCACCGCAGCGTGAGCACGATCGAGTAGATCTGCTGGTTGTGCTCGAGGTATCCGACGAGCGAACTCCAGAGCAGCAGCATGGCCGAGGCCTGCAGCAGGCGGTGCCAGTAGCTGATGGGCACGTGGGCCTTGAGCCACAGCAGGCTCCAGAGCGAGCTCGCGAGCAGCAGCGACAGTGACACGAACACGACAAGCTGCAGGCGGTTGAGCAGCTGCAGCCGCACGCGCAGCGACAGTTTGTGGCGTGGGACCACGCGCGTGACGAGCCGGAAGGACCTCAAGAGCGCTCTGCCGCTGAGAGCCAAGTACACGCTCGTGACAGCGGCCGTGACGATGTGCAGCCACACAAAGCGGCGCTGCAGCGCGTGCCAGAAGGACAACGAGCTGCAGCTCGCGATCTCGCAGTCGTCGACAGTCACGCGCAGCCGCGTGCCCTCGACGCTCGTGAGGCTCACGTGCACGGTCCAGTCGAAGCACTCGTCGTAGAAGTGGCCGTACTGGCGGTCTCGCAGGTGGAACGCCAGGCGCACGGCCACGAGCGAGCGCGCGAGCTGCTGACGCTCACGGGCCGTCGCGTTGGCGAAGAACGGCCCCACAGCGTCGCGTGGGAGCTGCGGCACGCGGTAGTGGCGCGTCACGAGCGAGAAAGGTGGTCGTCTGCGACGTGTGACGACCGCCATGTCGACGCGCCGCACGCGCTCGTGTGGGAACTGCGGGTCGCGTTGGTACTCGTAGTTGGCGAGCGAGTCGTTGGCGATAGAGAAGTAGGCGTCGCGCAGGAAGAACAGCGCCTGCGTGGTCTGGTTCACGCTGTACAAGTCGCGGGAGAAGCGCGGCGTGACGCCTACGTCGCCGCTCGGCGGCAGAAAGAAGAACGCCCAGTTGCGGTGCGACGCGCGCAGATAGGACGCGTTCTGCGCGTCGTACAGCGTCATCTGCAGCAGCGTGAGCGCCAACAGGAGCGTGTGGAGCAGGATCTTGAAGGGGAAGCGGCCGTGGGTCGTCCACTTGTCGTACGGAGACAGCACGAGCCGCTCCACGGCGCTCATCTGACGCGGCTGTAGGCGGTGGTGGGCGCTGGAATCGGGCTCATTAGATGCGGATGGATTAGAGGATGCAGACGTCTCGTCGTTGGAGTCGCACGGGTCCTCTAGGAGCCGCTGGCGCAGCGCGGAGTCGGCCTCCTCCAGGCAGTCGGAGGTGCGCATTTTCGAGTTGAAGGGAAGGAAGGGGTACGCTTTGGGGGTATGCTGATCTGTTGGAGGATACCGGTATCTAACCGGTATTTTGACTTCGTTAAGTTCGCACTGCAGTTGGTGCTAATTTCGGGTACGAGGCAGTCAGCGGGTGTGGATGCTAAAGAAACCGCGCTCATCATGGACGGATCAAGTGGCCTCATGGGGACGTCGGCGGATCGCTCTGCGTATAGTGGCAATGGGAAATCCACTCGCGCCGTTTGGGTGAAGCCGTCGCTGCGTGGCTGTGTGGTGGCTGCGGCGCTGTTCGCTCTGTGGACGGCGCCAGGAGCAGTGGTCGCCCAGAGTCTTGGCGACCAGCCTGGATTGTTGGGGCTGCTGACGAGCGATGCAGCACCCGATCCAACGACGGAGAGTGTGCTGCCAACAGTAGAGCCGACGCGTAATGAAGGAGAACAGCCACCGTCTCCAGGTGACGAAGATGCGGACTATGACGAAGGCCCCTTCCCAGAGCCCACTGATCCTATTGAAGTCGAAGACAACAACACGCCAACGCCAACAGAAGCGACAACGCCAACGACAACAGAATCAAAAACGCCAACGCCAACAGAATCAAAAACGCCAACGCCAACAGAATCAAAAACACCAACGCCAACAGAGACACAAACGCCAACGCCAACAGAACCGGCGACGGTGGTGCCCACTCCACCAGAGCCGCCGACGCCAACGCCAACAACTGCGACGCCTGCGATGCGCACACACCCTGCGGATCCAACGACTGCAACTGTTGGCGCCAACATCTCCAACGCCAACGCGTCGCACGTGCACGGCGTGAGTGCTGGCGTTAGTCCGCTTGTGTTGGTGGGCATGGCCGCCATGTGCGCCGTGTTTTTGTTGGTGTGGAGCCGACGACGACGCGGAGGAGCGGACGGTGGCGGTGGTGGAGGAGGAGGAGCGGACGTGTCCGCCATGAGCGGCATGGCGACCACGAGCAGCACGGAGAAGAGCGGACCAGAGGGCAAGAAGGTGCAGTACAGCCGCATCGAGGACCGCCCGGAGGAGGACGACGAGGATGCCGAGTTCGGCGGACGTAGCGGTAGCTGGGAGGACTGGGAGGGCAGCGGAGGAGGAGGAGGAGGGCACCATCGCATCGCGGTCATGGCCATGGAGGAGGAGAAGGAGGACGACTACGAGCAGGAGAACAGTCGAGGCACAGCGAAGCTCACCAAGGGTATGGGCTCCTCGTCCTCATCCTCTCTTACTCCACCCTCCTCTCCTCCACGCAGCTCCGGTGGTGGCTTCGTGCGGACGTCGACGGCCGGCGTGAAGCTGGGAAACTCTCCTCCACCAGTGGCCACTGTAGGATCTCTGCAGCACGACCGACTGAAGGAGATCGTACAGGCCGAGACAAAGCAGCAGAAGGCGCCGAGCGTGGCCTCCAACAGTAGCAACGAGTCGTTCGAGGTTGTGGCGCCGGCCCACGAGCAGCCGATCGACCTGCTCTCAGGCTCACTCACGCCGCCCAAGCCCCAGCCGCCGGCCTCGAAGCCGGAAGATGACCTCTTCAGCGTACGTTGTCAAGGCTCCATTCCCCTGACCATCCAGTGCTGACGTTTGTGTTGTCTATTGTAGCAATTCGGTATGGTGCCGACGTTCAAGAAGGGCGTGCAGCAGCCTCCGGCGCCCGTCGCGCGCTCGTCGCTGGCCGTGGAGCCGCTGAATCCCTTTGCCGTGTCGCCGCCGCCGTCCGTGTCAGCGTCGTCGCTGTTTGCCGCCGACCTGGAAGACGTCTCCGCTGGCATGGCCGACGCCTCGAACGAGTGGGGCGAGGAAGACGACGACTGGGTGCAAGGCCTCTAACATTAAAATCAGTATCAGCAACCAGCTACATGGAAACCCAACAGAATGATGAATCGATGGATGGATGAATGGATAGTTGGTTGCGAATGTTTGTGTTAAGATCGGTGGGATGCCATGAGTTAGGATGGTGCTAGTTCTACACTGCAGGGTCCCCGTGTCGCCTGCGATTTTCATGCCCCGCCCGGCTGTACGTTGAGTTTAATTAGTCGTTCTGCTGGTTGCCGCGGCTGTGCTTGGGTGTGTCGCCCGAGCGAGAATACGTCGACTGCGGCGTGGCGTCTTCCCGCGCGATCACCACCATGCCGTCGTGCTCAGTCTCGTGGATCACGTGGTCCATCGTGAAGCCTCGGTCTCGCATCGTCATCGTTCGCTCGTGGGCGGACGTCGCCGCACCACCGTTGAAACGGAACTCCTCCGGCCCGTCCCACAGCTTCTTGACGATACCTCGGCGCCAGGCGACCAGGTACAGCAGACCGAGCGTCGATGGCACGAGGTACATGAGCGCTGGCTGGCCCTGCTTCATGAGCGCCACGCCGACGTTCGCCGCGAGCAGACCGATGGCGTAACCCCACATCGTGATACCGTAGAGACCACGCTTGGAAGACCCAGCTAGGCCTTGGTTAGTGAGGGTCGGCGTTGGCTGCGGCTGAGGCTGTTGGAAGTCGTGGAGGTCCGCAGTCACGTCGAGACGCTGAGAAGATTTGAGCCGCGCAAGGTGTGGTGCCTTCACACGTCCGAGGAGCTGGCCGCGAGTCGCGTAGTCGAAGCGGGCGCAGAACACGACCAGGAGACCAGGCAGCACGATGTCGCCGAGACCCAACATGGACTGACCAGCTCGCCAGTCAATGACCTTGGGGAACCGCAGCAGGATGGGCATTTGCTCCTTCAGACAGTGGTGCTTGGTGTCGTTTGGATACCGCACGCAGTACGCAGTGCTCACCGTCGACTCGGCCTGCGCACCGCCCGTCGCGGCCTTGATCATGAGACTCTGGTTGAAAATGTAGCCCGAGATGAACACCATGAAAATGTCGTAGAGGAACACGAGCACGAGCATGAACGTGGCGATCTTGAGGTTGGGCAGGCGGATCGTGCGCAGGAACAGGATGCAGAGACACACGCCGAAGAGGTCCTGGAGCAGCCACGCGTACTGGCGGTTGCGGTTGATGAACCACAGCACGGAGACCGCGAGCGACCAGATAAAGCCGAACACGTCGGCGACTGTCCACGTCTCCGGCTCAAAGTTGGCGAGGAAGCCCGTGGGCGGGTTCTTGGCGAAGGGCTGGAGCCGCATGAACGAAAAGCGGTTGAACAGCGGCTGCCACAGCACCAGGAACGAGCAGGTCACGGAGCCGATGGCGAAGAGGATGATCACGACGATCACGATGTTCCAGTAGAACAGCACGATTAGGAACACGGTCGCGAACAGCACGAAGCCGATGGCGTGGTAGATGTTGAGGTCCAGCGTCTCCTCATCCTGCTGCTCGTCCACGAGGTCCTGCTCCAGCGCCGTGGCCTGTGCGTCCTGCATGGCTGTCGTCGTGGTCGTCATGGACTCGTCCATGAGCGAGGACCCGGCGGCGGGCGTCGTCTCGAACTCGTTGGCGGCGTGGTTGGCCTGCACGAGAGCCGCCGACTGCTTGCGCAGCGCTCTCTCTCTCTCGACCGTCGCGCCCTTGTAGCCGCCGACCATGACGGTGATGATAGCCAGCAGCCACACGATGAACGACGACGGGTCCATGATGGGCGGGCCGCGCTTGTACAGCGTGACCAGCAGCTCCTCGCCCGTCGCGAGCATGGTCTTGAGCGTCTCTCCGTCTGCGATCGTGATCCGCACGACCGCGATCGCAATGTCCGACGTCGCGTTCACCACGCCCTCCACGGCCGAGAAGCCCATGGCGTCCGCCACGTCCCACAGGCAGCACACCTGCCGCGTCTTGCCGCTGGGGATGCACATGCTCGAGTCGCAGGACGAGCTGTCCGTGCAGCGCGGCGCGTTGACGAGCGTCGACCAGCCCTTGTTCGTGAAGGCCGAGAGGTCTCCTGTCGCCGTCGTCGCTGGGAGCTCGGCGCGGCCGCTCTTGCAGTTGAACTCCATGGCGCGGTCCTCAGCGGAGGCGTCGGCTTGGATGGAGCGGTTGTAGGCCTGCTGCTGCGTGTCCGTGACCACGAGCGCGACGGCGCCAAGCTGCTGCGCGTACAGTGCCTTGAGCGAGAACGCGCAGCCGCCGCGGTCCACGAGCAGCACGAAGGAGCCGTTCTCGGGCAGCACGAAGGACGACGACTTGTTGGCGAGAACTGAGGGCGGCGTGCAGCCCTGCGGGTCGGAGAGAGACGCCGTCGTGTGCACGAGCGAGTAGAACGGCCGCTTGCCCGACGAGATCTTCTGCGGCGGCAGCGCGGCGCCCCAGCCCTGGTCGTGCGCGCTGGCGCCGAAGATGGAGGAGTCGTCCTTCTTGATGGTGAGCACAGCGGAGGAGGACGCCGAAAAGCGGCGCGACGGCGACGCGACGGCCGTCGGCAGCAGCATGGTGGCCATGATGACCGCCATGAACAGGAAGAGTCGCGTGGATGCTGGCGGAAACGCCAACGCCAACGATTGCCAGCTACCAGCACGCATGGTGCGCGTCTATATGTGTTGGCGGGGCAGGCGTCTAACAGCGAGGAGTTGTGGTGGCGTGTCCGCGGACGTGTGAGTCGTGGCGACGGCGATCCAGATGTCGATTTCTCTTATTCCGTGCGAGGGGAGCTCCTAGGGAGGCGACCGTGATGATGGCAAGTCTTGGACGCGGACCCAGTTGGTACCTACACGTGCAGAGTGAGTCGGCAGTGTGGTGGGATCGCTCGATTCCTGGAAGCCCAAGCCGTGGGTGCAACGAACAGGTGCGAATTTATCTCGATCACTTTGGGAAAAGAAAACTTTGTGAAAGTCAGTTTGGGTTTTCCACCCTGTTTGCAACGACTGGACCACTGGAGGGATAGGGGAGCCAGCTCAGGATCGCACCCTGGAGTTCTGGACTTTGTTGTCCAGTTCAGATCCAGACCTTTCATAACAAATATCGATTCATTTCCGGATCCAGAGAGGAATTACAAAGGCTCGGTTTTGAGCTGTCAAATCAAATTGGCTTCCTCAAGCCTTAGAGAATTTTTAAGGAAACGCACCTGGCCCGTCCAAAAAATATGTCCGGTGGAAGTTTCGCGGTGATATCCAGCCAATCATATCGTCAGGACTAACGGGGAGTTGGATGATTCATTTCCGTTGGGAAGTGTGTGCTTTTCGTGGACACTCCGAAGTGTTGGCGGATAATGCTGTGGAAATATGAGGCCTGCGGAATGCACAATGTAGATTGAAAAGTAAGGGTCTCGAGAGTCAACCAGCACCCTCGACCCAAAGACATCACGCGGGTTCTCTCTGGTGCGGTGCTGTCGCTTCCAGCTCACCTGACGTGTTCAGGCTGTGCTGACCCCAATCTGCCAGCTGTGGGTCCTCTCCCATCATCACCCAATTACTTCCAAGTATGATATATGGGTGCATACATTAGATCCTATAAATTATGTGGTCCACACGAGCCTCCTGTAAATCTCACGTCATCGCCAGACTCAGCATGACGACATCCTCACATAGCTGTGGAGTGGATCGTCCTTCAACTTGATCTGTTGGGGACCGCCAGCCCAACTTTTGTTGGAGAGTTGGCGCTGCCGCACCGGACTGACCAACGACTTTAGACCGACACTCGGACGACTTACCTACGTCGACATGTCCGACGCCCACTCCCGGAAACGCGGCGGTTCTCCAACAACCAAAGTGGCCAACGCCAAATCCAACAAATCCAGCAACATGGCGTCGGGTGCCAATGCGTCGTCGCCCGTGAGCGCCATGACGCCGTTCCCGTCCGACCTCAGCATCTTCGACCATAACGACGAAGAGGTGGGCGAGGATCTCGTCCACGTGCACGACGTGTCCCCATCCAACAGAAGCACCAGCACCAACGAATCCAACGATTCCAACAAAACCAACGATTCCAACAAAACCAACGATTCTCAAATCGTTGGCGCCGAGAATGACGAAGAGCTCCTCAGTAAGGAGCTGCTGGACGCGCTGTATCTCGGCACCAGCAACTTCCTGCTCGCGTACAACACGCGCGCCGGCATCGGCGTGCTCATGCGCATCTTCAAGCTGCTGCAGAAGGGGTACGTCTATCTCCACGTCTCTCTTTCTCTGTCTCATTAACACCCCCTAATAACTATGCCATTTCCCCCTCAGCAACGTGCGCGGCGTCGTGGATCTCACGCAGCTGCTGGACGAGAAGCACCTGAGCTTCCGCGTGGAGGCCGTGTCCATGGGGCTCTTCCTGGGCTGGTTCACAGGCGGCTACCGCGGACTGCGCGCGCTGCTGCCGCGCGTGCTCACGCGACTCGCGCTTCTCCACAAGAAGCGCCGCCTCCAGAACCACAACGCCAAGACCAACATCACGCTGTCGCCCAGCGAGAGACGCGCCGTGGACGAGGCCGCGACGCTGCTGGCGGGCGCCGGAGCCGCGTGCGCCATCGTGTTCGTGAACGCCAAGCGCAGACGGTCACTGGCGCTGTACGCGCTCACGCGCGCGCTGCAGTGCGCGTACAACACGGCCAAGCGGCGCCAGCTGTGGCACTTCTGGGGCAGCGACTGGGAGTACGGCGACTCGCTGCTCTTCGCGCTGTCCACGGCGCAGATCATGTACGCGTTCGTGATGCGGCCCAGCACGCTGCCCGCCGACTACTTCCGCTTCATCCAGAAGACCGGGCCCGTGGAGAAGGACGTGCTCGAGATGGTGCGCCAGAACAACCGCGGACTCGCGCTCGACCCGCAGTTCGTCCGAGACTTCATCGCCAAGCACAAGATGACGGGCGCGTTCCCCGTGCCCGACGACGCGGCCCACGCCGTGTCCTGCCGCTTCATCCACCACCAGAGCCAGACCTGCACCATGGGCGCAGTCGAGACCTTCCGCAAGGCCTTCGTCTCGGCCTTCCCGCTCTACCTGTCGCTGTTCATCGTGCCCAGCGTCGTGATCCACTTCAAAAAGTTCCTCGCACGGCCGTTCTCGACGCTCGGACGCGCCGTGCTCAACGCCACGCGCTCCAACGTCTTCCTCTCCACCTTCGTGGCCATGTACATGGGGCTCATCTGCGTGCAGCGCAAGGCCATGCCCACTGACCACCGCTTCGCGTACTACTTTGCCGGCTTCGTGGCGTCCTTCGCCATCCTCATCGAGCCCAAGAGCCGACGATCAGGTACAGCACTACTGTAGCAGCACTTGGCTTTTTGAGACCGTGTGGATATGACTGACGCTTGATTGAATGTGTTTGTGTGGTGCAGAACTGGCACTGTACGCGCTGCCGCGCGCCATCGACTCGCTGTTCATGATCCTGCGCGACCGCCGCATCGTCAAGGGGTTCCAGAAGGGTGAGATCCTCGTGTTCGCGCTGTCCATGGCCTTCATGATGCGCACGTACGAGCACGAGAAGGACTCGATGGGCTCGTTCCTCTACGCCACGCTCAAGCGCTTCCTGCAGTCGCCGTCCGACAAGAAGAAGATCTTCCTCTCGCACTTGGACCAGCAGAAGAAGGGCTCGGCTCAACAGGACCAGCCCAAGCCCGTGCACTCGCAAGACTGAGCGGGTGTATAGTGTGGTGGTTTGGTGGATGGTGTGGTGGTGATCATACAACGTCTCTGTGTCGGTGTGGGTGTCTACATGGTATTATCTGGTTGTTGAGGAGCTGTCTTTCAATTGGGCGGACGATCTACACGCGCGCAAACTGCACGCTGCCGACCGTGGGCAGCGCCTTGAGCTTGGCCATGGTCTCAGCCGACGGCGGCGCGTCCAGCGACAGAATGCCCAACGCCAGCGCCTCGTTGGCGTGACGCGAGAGCCCGAAGTTGGCGATGTTGATCTTGGCCTCGGACAGCTCCTTCAGGATGCCCGCGATGGCTCCAGGCTTGTCCTCGTTCTTGAACAGCAGCAGATTGCCCTCGGGACGGAACGCCGGGAAGTCGGTGTACTGGTTGATGCGCACGATGCGAGGATCTTCTCCGAACACGCTGCCCATAACCAGGAAGCTCTGGTTCGACCGCGTCTCGACCTGCACTGTCACCGAGTTGTTCAGGTGTGCCGTGGACTCGATGGTCGCGAGGTCGCCGGCACGCACGTCGATGCCGTTGGTCATAGCCAGCATGGACGAGTTGAGCAGCACGATGCGTGGCGTCTCGAAGCCCTTGCCACCGCGCTTGGCGTTGATGCAGTCGAGGACGCCCTTCATCACGGCACTCTGCAGCGCCGACTTGGCCTTGTTGGACGTGATGTCGACCTGGATGCCGCCCGTCGTGGCCAGCGTGACCTTGGTGATCGGGTCCTTGGGGTCGTTCGTGACCACGAGGTCGAACAGGAAGCGGCCGAGCGACTCGCTGAGCTGCAGGAACGGCTGCATCTCGGGCACGAGCGTGAGTGGCATGAACACGCCGTTCGCCACGCCTCGGTAGTATCGCTGCGCAAGCGCGTCGCTGATGTTCTCGGCGATCGCACGGTACTTCTTGGCGTCGCTGAAGCCCTTGGAGACCGCCTTGGCGTCGCTCACGTGGCTCGACGCAATCACGCGGTCGTGGGCCACGAGCTTCTGCCACACGTCGGTAGTCTCCGAGCCGGCAGCGTCGTCCACAAGCAGATCCAGACCCACGCCGCTGATCTTGCCCGACTCGAGTCCGCGCAGCAGCGTCTCCTGGTTCAGAATGCCCTCGCGGCCCTTGTACTCGGCCACCGACACGACCGTCACGCCGTGCTTGCACTGGGCCAGCGCCTTGTCGTCGAACATGCCGCGCGTGCGGCCCGTGAGCGGCGCGTGGAAGCTCAGGATGTCCGACTGCGAGTACAGTTCGTCCAGCGACACGCGCTTGACGCCCATGAGCGCGGCCGCCTCCTGCGAGAGGTTCGGGTCGAAGCCGTACACCGTGAGGCCCATGACCTGGGCCATCTCCACCACACACTTGCCCGCCTGGCCCAGACCCACGATCCCCAGGCTCTTGTTGGCCAGCTCCATACCCATGAAGCTCTCGCGCACGACAGGCAGCGCGTCGCTGTTGCGGGTCGCAGCGATGGACTCTGGCAGGTGTCTCACCAACTGGATCATCAGACTCAACGCGATCTCAGCCTCGACTGAGAACTTGTCGCCGACCTGCTTCTTGTCCAGCTGCAGCAGCACGATGCCCTGGTTCGTGGCCTCGAGGCTGTCGATCTTCTCGCTGTCGATGGCGTCGCACGGGACGGCGATGAGCTGCAGCTTGGTGGCGGCGCCCTTGGCCAGCAGCTCGCGCGGCACACTGGCCGACGGTGCCACCAGCAGCGCGTCGTAGTCGCCAATGATAGAGACCAAGTGGTCGTCCGACGGCTTGAGCACCTGGTCGACGACGTGGCCGCGCTGCACGAGCTCCTGCACGCACGAGCTCTCGGCGAGAGCCGCCGGCACGTCCACGCATAGCACGCGGCGCGAGGCCGAGACGGACGAGAAGGACGATGCCGTGGACAGCGAGAAGAAGGCGCGCGCGCGCGAGGCGCCGGCCAGCGAGCGAGCGACGCGCAGCATGGTCATCCCACGATCGATCCGATCTCCTAATGGTGGTGCCGCGCGAGTGAGCAGATCTGCCGAGATTATAGCGCAAACAGGTTCCTAACGCATGGTAGAGATACTAACCGGAGATATCAGGAAAATGGATTGTGAGATTTGGGGGTCAGAATTCGGTCTCGATCGCACGTTGAAGTGAGGAGTGATGCTCATCCACCAGTGTATACTACGTGTAAACTTCCTTCCGAGGAAGTTCCTCCTGGGAGAATGGAGCCGCTCCCATGCGTCCTGTGGGACGAAGCGCTGCTGTTGATGGCGTACTTCTCTCTTGTGGACGCCACAGAGGACGTCTATGAGACTCTGATCGAGAAGTACCCCTTCGTGTTTGAAGGCCTCGGCAGCCCCCCCGACTTAAGGCTGTCTCTCATGACGCCCTGGGACCCAGCGGACGAGGACACACGCCGTCGCTTCCTCAGTGGCGAGCTCACACAGCAAATGCGCCACATCCCAGTGGACGATAGGACGCCTGCCACGTGCTTGCCTTCACCGAGGATGGACGAGCCATCGTGCGTGCGTGTGGTGGTCACGATCGACGTGCTTGTGTGTGAAGATCGACTAACCAGACTACGTCTTGGTGCGCGCGTGCTTCCTCACGGTCTTCAACGAGCTCTTGCCGAGTGTGCGAAAGGCGTTTGACGATGACGTGGCCGGGTCGTCCCGCGTGCTGGTAGTCACTGGTTCGCCTGGCATCGGCAAGCGCTATTTCCTGTTCTACTGCGTCTTCTGCCTCCTCTTCGACCGCCATACAATAGCGTATTTGCCACCCAACCGCCGCATCGTCGTCACGGCACGCTACAAGACGTACGCTTACAATCGAGAGCGCGGACTCACAGAGCTTGCCGCCGACATATCGGTGCTGCGACTCGTGCTGGGTGATGGGATGGATCACTCACTGTCACTGAAGCCACACCCGTCGAGACGTGGCGAGGTGTCACGATCTACATTGGCAATGCGACAACCGACTTCCGTGCTTCCAGCTCGTTCCTCCACCGCGAAAGGCGTGGATCCTGCCGGTGTGGACGCTGGAGGAGCTGTGCGCCGTGAACGAAACCACTGAGGCGTCTCGACGCTTGACGGACGTGCGACTGCGCCACTTTCTCGCTCATTTTGGAGGCAACATCGAAAGTATCGTACTGTCGATGGACTGGAAGCGCATCGATTACTGACGAGCCACGTGCTCTACAATTGTCAATGAGAATCAATGGCGGTGGCTCCAGTCGGATAGTTCAGGAAAAATGGATTGTGAGATTTTGGGTCAGAATTCGGTCTCGCGGAACATGGAGGAGGTGGTGGACGTGGTGGAGCCTGGGTCGCTCTCGAGCATGGTGAGCTGGCTGGAGAAGGTGTCGTTGTGGGTGAGGTACGTCGTGCTGGCGACGCTGATGAAGGAGCTGTCCTGGTGGGTCTGTGGGCCTGTGTCTTGACCCAGTGGGGAGTACGCTCGCTGGGCTACTGAGCGGCCATCGGGCTGGAAGCGCGCGTCCACTGAGTCGGTTGACAGCTGCGAGTCCGTGAAAGCCACGCTGCCGTTGGCGCTGAGCGGCGAGAAGACGTGGGGTCGGGCAGCGTCTCGACTCAGCGACAGCTCCGTGTCGGTCAGCGCGTGGGCTTCGTTCAAGTGGCCGAGCTGCGTGCCGTCCAGGTCGTGGTAGCTGGTGCCTGATACGCCGGAGATAATGGACGCGTTGTAGTCGATCTGCATCGGTCCTCCTGCTGACTTGTCCGAGTGGACAGAGTGCATGGAGCCGCGGCGCGTCGGCAGTGTGATGGGCAGCGTGGCCGGCAGCTTCTCGTCGTAGCTGTCCGCCTCCGTCCACGTGAGCGGGCCGCCCTGGCGCTCCTGCTCACTGAGTGTGACGGTGGCAGGAGCACTGAGAGAGCGAGGCCGGTGGCGATACCAGTTGACTGCAAACACCACGCCAGCCACGACACCCACGAGCAGCAGCGTCACGAGCACGTACACCCATGGACTCGTCCTGGACGGCAGCTTCTGGCTAGAACCGCTGTCGCTGTTGATAGCTGCATTGCTTGTAGCGTTGGAGCCTGTCGACGGCGCTAGCGCCAGTACCGAGCGGCAGTCGACTTGGTCCTGGCCAACGCAACTGGCCGAGTCGCCCACAGCCACACACTGCGCCAGCGTCGCGCTGGTCACAGGCGCCGACGCCCACTGGCGGCACCAGCACAGGCTGCTACAGCGAGTGTCATTGGAGCCACAGTTCTGCTTGGAGAGATCCGCGAGCGTGAACACGAGTCGCTCAACGGAGAGCGCGCAGATGGGGTTGGCGACTGCGGGCGTCACGGGGGTCTCCGTCGCCAGAGAAACGCGGACATGGGTGGAAGCTGCACTCGCACATGCAGCAGCTATGGTCAGAAGCAGCAGCCAGCGCCGTGGCGCTGTGGATCGCAGGAGAGATGCCGCCATGGCGCGTGGGCGGACAGCCATTTTGCAATTGCGGTGGATGATTTGGATTTGCATCAGTCACTTGATCAAATGTGAGAGGTCCTTCTGTGTGGAGAAGTGTATGAAGTCTGTCGTGAAAATCTGTTGCTAGAGATATCAGTTATGAGGTCATCCTAGAACTGTTCCGTAGTTCGAGTTCCAGAATCTAGGTACAGTTGTGAGGTTCCCGTGACAGAAATCGTAACGACACATTCTGTCACGGTGTCAAACACAGGGGGAGGAGAAGATGCGCATCTGGAAGATCAGCCAACCAGCTGGTTGACGCCGCGAGTTTATGCCATTCGAACTTTCACCCTGGACTCGGAAGCAGACGAGAAAACGTCGTCGTGGATATTGGCGACCTCGAGTGGAGCGAAGCCCGTCCTACAGTACTCGACCACCTATGAACTCGTTCACTGTCAAATCGGCCATCAAAGGGTCTGCGACGCGTTGGCAGGTGGTTTGTGCTTTGCTGCCGCCTGCGTGCTTGCTAACCACTCGTCGTTTCCTCTGCATTTTCTTCATCCATCGCCTGCCACGGCAGCCATGTTGGCTCGCCCGTTTATTAGTTGTTCTGTTTTTTGTTCCATAGAAAACTCCCTGGTGGAAAACACGGAGTTTCCTCGTCGTGATACACTTCTGGCAATGGGAAGTCGCGGCCAAAACGCTTTGGTTGGCTGTGACATGCCGATCTTTGGGAACTTTTCGTGACTGAGGCCATGGCCTCAGGTTGACAAAACGCACCAACTGGTGCTTTTCACCGGCCAAAAGGTCGAAACCCGACGACAACGCTACAATTCCCTCCATGGCGTCAGCGCATCCCAGCTGGCGGTATGGGTACAACAGTCGCCGTGGATTTGGTTTCAGGGATCGACGCCTCCCCGTCGTTCCGTAACCTCACGGCCGAAACGCGCTGATTGGCTTAATTCGCGTCTAATTCCGTGCATCAGAACCCGATTACACCAGGAATTGACACACACACCGGCCTTTCTCGCCCTTGCGACTCATAGGGTACGGTAGTTTAGGGACAGAGGTCGGTACAGTGTACCCTTTGTTGTGCCTAGGTAATCGAATACCTGTGCTATTGGTCGCAGAGGGAGGAGGGGGCAGCCACGTGCAGGGCTCCTCCACGGTCTCTCCTTCCAAGTGGGCGTGCCTGCCGCTCCCTTCGGCTCACTTCGCATCGCGCTCCGGACGGCCCCAAGCCATCCACTGCAAGACCCCAAGACTACCTTCCTGCGAAGCTGAGACCATGGCCGAGCTCTGGGCGACCTACAAGGCCTGGGCCAATGAGACCGAGGAGGCGCTGCTGCACTGGGGCGACTCCACCGACCAGTGGAAGCTGTCGCCCATGCAGCAGTACCCGCTAGCCGACTTCGCCTCGGTCTTCCTGCTCTGCATCGGCTACTTGTTGTTCGTGGTCTTCGGCACGCTCATCATGAAGTCGGACCGCGTGCCGGTCATCAACACCTCCATGCTGCAGTTCATCTACAACCCGCTGCAGGTCGTCGTGTGCTCGTACATGTTTGTCGAGTGCTGCATCCAGGCCTACCGCAACGTACGATTCCGCTCTCTCTTTCTCTGCATTGCAATGCGCTGCGCATGACACTGACAACCTCCTCTTCTTTGAACATGCAGGACTACTCGCTCACGCCGTGCAACGCCTTCAACGCCGAGAAGCCAGTCATGGGCCACCTCATGTACTTCTTCTACCTGTCGAAGCTGCTCGACTGGTTCGACACCTTCTTCATCATTGCCGGCAAGAAGTGGAAGCAGCTCTCGGTGCTCCACGTCTACCACCACGTGTCCGTCTTCTTCGTACGTAGCTCACTGTCTCGCTGGATCAGTGGTCTACTCTCTTGCACCGGTGGCTGACTTGAGGTCTTCCTGCAATGCCCACGCGCAGATCTACAACCACCTCTTCCGCACGTCGTACGACGGTGACCTCTACATGACGATCATCCTGAACGGCTTCATCCACACGATCATGTACCTGTACTACTTCGTGAGCTCGCACACGCGCAACATTTGGTGGAAGAAGTACCTCACCATGCTGCAGATGACCCAGTTCCTGCTCATGAACCTCCAGGGCTACCTCATGGTCTCGCGCCAGTGCAGCGGCCTGCCTGAGAAGATCCCGCGCCTGTATCTCGGCTACGTGCAGTCGCTCTTCTGGCTCTTCATGAACTTCTTCCTGCGCAACTACTACATGAACCGCAGCGCCCGCTCCAAGGCCACTGCTACCAAGAAGCAGGTCGAAGTCGCCAAGAAGCTCGATTAAATCCCCCACTTAGAAGCGTCCCCAGGCCCAAGATCCCGAGTCTCTCTCCGTGCCGCCGGCGCCGATGGCTCAGCAGCTCCGCCCCAAATGGGTTCAGCGTCCGCTGAGTTCTCGCTAGATCAGTGGATCGACGTGTATACTTGCTTTGTTTCAATACATCAGCCATTTTTTCTTGTGGTGTTGACCACCCAAGACCATCACTCCGCTCGCCAGAGTGTGCGTGTACTTTCTCGGTTTTAGTAGAGCGGGCAGTCTGTGCCACACCAAAGGCGAACACAACACTGACCGTTGCTGTTTGCGTAGCTGCTCCTCTTGGACGACATTGGTCTCCAATCCAGCATCACGCCCCGCTCTCTCTCGCTGGCTGTCTCTGCTGGCCCATTGCCGTGGCCCACTCGCTGAATAGCTCCTTCGTCCGCATCCACACATCACCATGCCACTGCCGCTCCGTGCATCCACCGAGGCCAAGCTCGAGCAGCTCGCTGAGACCTACGGCACGCCGCTGCAGATCTACGACGAGCAGCTCATCCGCGAGAATGCGCGCCGCTTGCTGGCGACGTTTCGTCGCCACTTCCCGGACTTCCAGCAGTTCTTCGCTGTCAAGGCGCTGCCGAACCCGGCGATTCTCAAGATCCTGAAGGAGGAGGGATGCGGTATGGACTGTTCGTCGACGGCGGAGCTGCACATCACCAAGCAGATCGGCGTGCCAGGCGACAAGGTCATCTACACGTCCAACTTCACGGCCAAGAGCGACCTCGCGACTGCCTTCGACCAGGGCGTGATCATGAACCTGGACGACGTGTCGCTGGTGGACAGCCTCGTGGCTGTGCGCGGCAAGTGCCCAGAGCTCATCAGCTTCCGCCTGAACCCGGGCCTTGGCCGCACCGACTCGGAGACCAAGTCAAACGTGTTGGGTGGCCCAGACGCCAAGTTCGGCGTCGCGCCGTTTCAGATCGTGGAGGCGTACCGCCGCGCCAAGGCTGCTGGAGCCACGCGCTTCGGTATCCACATGATGACCGGCTCGTGCGTGATGAACCAGGAGTACTGGAAGGATACTGTGTCCGTGCTGTTCGACACGATCGTGAAGCTGCGCACGGAGCTCGACATCGAGTTCGAGTTCATGAACATTGGCGGCGGCCTCGGCATCCCGTACTACCCAGACCAGGACGTTGTGGACATTGAGGCCATCAGCCAGATGCTGCGAGATGTGTTTGACGAGGCCATGAAGACCCACGGCCTGAGCTCGATCCCACGCCTCGCGATGGAGAACGGCCGCTTCATGACGGGTCCATTTGGCTGGCTGGTCACGCGCTGCGAGGCCATCAAGGAGTCGTACGGTCGTTACTATGGCGTGGACGCCTGCATGGCGCACCTCATGCGCCCAGGTATGTACGGCGCGTACCACCACATCACGGTGCCAACGCGTGAGAAGGAAGCTCCTCGAGAGAAGGCTCACGTCGTGGGCACGCTGTGTGAGAACAACGACTGGTTCGCTAAGGACCGTGACCTCCCACGCGCCGAGGTCGGCGATCTGTTTGTAATCCACGACACTGGCGCCCACGCACACTCGATGGGCTTCCAGTACAACGGCAAGCTGCGTGCCCCGGAGCTGCTGATCCGCTCGGATGAAACCGAGACGCTCATGTACGTACATTCTGGTTTTTTGCTGAGGAAGAGCTGAGGGCGTGAGACTGACAAATGGACTGTGTATTGTTGCAGCCGCAAGCGTGAGACCTACGACGCGTTGTTCGGCAACTGCATCATGCCCAGCGACCTCTAGATTTTCTTTCTGATACTCGCTTGTATGCAATAAATATCCATACTGTTGATCTCCTCGACCGAGTCTCACGCTGTTCATGATACCGAAGTTTGTGCATCGTCTACTGTAGAACAACGGGAAACAGCACCCTGTAAACTGAAGTACTCGCCATTGCTTTCTTGCGATTGATGTTGACATGTCCCCCCCCCCCTCAACGGGTAATGAGGGGTTCATCTGTCGGTCCAATCCCGTCTCTCGTGACTCTTAAAAGCACCCGACGCTGATGCAGCGGACTGCAGACGTTCTTTGAGAATCGTATCATTTGAGAACCGTAATGAACGCCACGCATCGTCATTGGTTGCTACTGCTTCGAAGTACGGTACTTTGTGTGTTGTAGCTTACGCGTGCGTGTTTGATTGAGGAGCCAAGAACACAACATCCTCGCGGGTCTACCTCAACGTTAAGCCCATGACGAACTGGGATAGTTGCTTCAGTGATGCAGCCGGGACCTTGTGAACGGTGCCTGCTGTCGTCAGCAACGGTTGAGCCGGGAATGCCGGAACTTCTGCCTCGGGTACGACGAACACGATTTTGACTTCGAGTTTACGACGAGTTGCCCAGTCAATCACCTTTTTCATCGGTGCCGCCTTGATTCCGTGCCTCGCGTTGATCGTCATCTGCAACGCGTACAACGTTTGGCTTGACTCGTCAGCAATGAACGCGTCGATGGCACCGAAGTTCTTGGCTTTTGGGCGACAGTAGACTAGTTCCCCCGATTTGGAGGAAAAGAGGTGAGCTAGTTCGCTGATGTTTTGGAACCGACACATCTTCATCGAAGCGGTGATGTCCAATAGAATCGTGGCTGAGCTGCCATTGATCGGAGCGAAGGAGATGTGGTTCTTGCGCAACGCCAAGAAGAATCGATGCGCGAGCAACTCGAAAATCCATCCCCGAAGCACCGCAGTTGAACTCGATTCGTCCTTCGCATTTGCAATCGCGAACCACGACATCTGGTCGAAGCTTTCTTCTTCTATCTTGGCAACTAATCGGTCGGCGATGGACTCGGAGAGGAAGTCGTAGTCGAAGTGACTCTCGAGTGTCTCATCCGGCGTCATCTTGAGCACCTCAAAAGGGATCTCCTTCTCGCGAACGCTTCCGTTGTTTGTTACCAAGCGAACGAGGGACAGCGAATCACACGCGTTGATCGCTCTCGCCAGGGAATCCGCGCAGTGTCGTTCGTCGCAAACGTAGATGGATCGGGCGATGCCGCCGAATTCACGTAACTTCTTCACGAGAGTATCTCCGTCGAGTCTGTTAGCCTCGTCAAGGAGGCCGTTGTACGCCTTCAGTTCTTGCAGATTCCATACGGGGAGGATGAATCGGCGCGGACAGGCTCGGAGAACGTCTTCCACCGTCGCTCCGGTGGCATTCGAGAAGAAGATCGACACTCCACGCCAACCAGTCGGCATCGACGACCAATCTTCGACAAGGCGCACAACACACGGATCTTGTACTAGGTCGTAAACGTTCTGCTCGATACGGATCAAGCGGCTCGTTGCGCAGTCGAAGGCGAAGTACTCGCGCCCGAAGTTGACGACCAGTCTGGCGTTGTGCGTCTTGATCACCTCGTGCACCATCAACTGCACGAGGCAGTAGACGTAGAATCGGCTCTTGCCGATGCCTAGGTTCCCCATCACGACGATGTTCGTGTCGCTTCTGTTTCTCAACGACGCGTCGATGTGCTTCACCATGGACGCGAACACGACCTTGTAGCACTCCCGCACCACGATGAGCGGATGGCTCGTCGCTGGATGCGCGAGCGGAGGAAACGCCGCCACGTCGATGAACTCCATGTCGCGTTCACCGCCGTTGTCACCTCCAAGAGAATCAGCAGTCCACGTCGCCACTCTTTGTCCCGTAGTGCAGGCCAGTCCGCTCGCGGTGGCTGAGGCTACCATCGCAGAGTGCTGTGGCGCCCACGCTCGGCTCCGTTTAGCGAACCTGTGCTTCCCACCTCATCCAATACACGCACTTACTGCCACCGCCGGTGTCATCGTCTTCGTCCTCGTCCTCGTCATCTTCGTCCTGAATCGCCTTGGCAGCTCTTGTTGACTCGGGAAATGGCGCACCTCGCCATGTTTCCTCTTGCGAAGAAAGTTTGGGGCGGGGAAGTTGGAGGGAGTGATGGTCTATCTTTGATGTAAAATACATGTAAATTACGAGCATGGAAAATGAAAGGAGTGCTGGTCTTTCTTTGATGTAAAATACACGTAAATTACGATCCTAGTGAGCACTGAAAGTTTTAAACTTCCGGACAAAAGTTAGGGAACAGAGACAAAAAGTGGAATTGTGAGAAAACTACTGGGCGGTTGCCCGAGCTGTTTGAACAGGACGCACCAATCAGCGGTGTCCACGTCAGACTTGTGCTAACGGCGGCGATTTCGTCGTCTGGGAGGGGGCTCCCATCAAAGAACGGATTTGACCCATGGACACAATTAAGGAACAAAAGAAACCATACAAATATCTATATTAAAAGAATGATGGTAGAAATGATGGTCGGCTAATAGTGCGTCTTGAAGCCCTTGCGCTCGATGGTCTCAATGCAGCGACGCGGCATTGAGTCGATGAAAGTGCGGATCTCATCCAAGGTGATCGACTCCCAAGCATCGACAATGGCCTTTCGAAGCAGTGGGAGGGTGTCATACTGCTTTTCGTCGTCGTAGACACGACGAGACATGGCAGCCCAGAGGTTCTCGATTGGGTTTAGATCTGGGGATCTGGCCGGTCAGTCGAGAACCTCAATGGCCGTCTCAGAGAAGAAACCCTTCGTCAGCTTGGACGAATGGATCGGAGCGTTGTCCTGCTGGAAGACAAACTCCGTTCCATGGTTCAAGCGGGCGAAGGGTAACACGTATTCCGAGATAGTGTAGATATATTCCTGATGGCCCTCAAGGATAGCTAACACTGTCTTTCCCTCCCAACTCATGCCTCCCCTCACCATTATGCCGCCACCGCTCTGCTGGTGCTTCTTGTAGCTTCGTGAAGGACGCCGCACGTCATTCCAGAAGTGCTTGAAGCCGTCCGGACCGTCCCTGTTGAAGCGCTTCTCGTCGGAGAAGACGACGGTCTTCCAGTCGCGGGCGGTGGTGGGCTGGGTCTTGGCCCACTGGAGCCTGTGCGCCTTGTGGGCACCGTCAGGTCGAGGGTTTGGTCCATCTTCGCGTACACCAAGAAGTCGGTGCTCGCCAAGACGCGCCTGACCGTTCAAGCGTTGCACTCCAGGTTGAACTTGGCCTTGAGCTTGGTTGAGGAGGTGTGTCCGCCGCTGGCGGGGCGGACTACGCGACGGACAGATCTCTCTCTGAGCTTGGGTGGACGGCCGAGGGGCTTGGACTCCGTGCGTGGCTTGAGGGCGCGAGATGACAGAGATGGAGCGGTCGACGAGATCGGAGATGGTTCGGTGGTCGAGGCCGGCTTCGTGGAGACGTCTGATGCGGCCGCGCTCCTTGTCGGTGAGTCTCTTGCGGCCCATTCGGAAATGAGGGCGAGGAGAAGGGAAAGCCACACAAGCACTGTTGTTCTAGAAATCGACCATCATTCTTTCAATATAGAGATTTGTATGGTTTCTTTTGTTCCTTAATTGTGTCCATGGGTCAAATCCGTTCTTTGTATGGGAGCCCCCTCCCAGACGACGAAATCGCCGTCGTTAGCACAAGTCTGACGTGGGCAACACTCCGGCGGTCGTGAAGCTCCCCTTTCGACGCGGCGCTCGCGTCTCGATCTTGGCAGCACTCGACTACAGAGGATTTGTGGCGTGGCAAACGACGCGCGGTACATTCAATCGGCATTCGTTTCACGACGCCTTCGTGGCCCAAGTGCTGCCGCTACTGAATCCGCGGCCGTTGCCGCGGTCCATCGTCGTAATTGACAACGCCAAGATTCACATGTACAAGGAACTGGAACAGGTATGGAGCCATGCAGATTGCCTACTAGACATTTCTAACGCGCGTTTGTATAGGCAATTCACATGACAGGCGCACGCTTGTTCTTCCTTCCGCCATACTCCCCACAACTAAACCTGATCGAATTCGCATTCGGTCGCCTCAAAGCAAGGATACAGAAGCACGCCAACCTCGTGTTTCCACTCTATCCAGAGCTTGTTCTTCGAGCATGCCTCGCTGTTGCGAAGCTACAGGGTGTTTACGCGCACTGCGGTTATGGCAAAGGATTGCTAAGAAACGACGTGATCGCAAGGAGACTCTAACGAAATAAAGCTGTATTTGTTTACACGATCATCGACTCATCGTCATCGCTCATGTGGTCCTCATCGTGCATCTTTGTTTCGGGCTGGGCGGTAGCCGCGACGGGCTCAAATCCATGAAAGATGCCACGGGTGAAGATATCATGAGCTGGTAGACGCAAAGCGGAACGCAACGATGCGGTCTTCACCAGCAGCTTTACCCATACTCCCCCGATGAACACTTCGAGCTCGGCAACATCGCCGCCAGCCTCGCGAGTAGACCGAGCCAGCTCGTTCTCTTCGATGACTGCGTCGAAGGCGATGGCTTGGCGCGTCGTGTTGTCGTCAGCAAGCGAGACTAGAGCACCCACAGGCTGTCGAGCGTGGGTGACAATGCGATGATTCGTTGTGATTGGGCCGAGCCTGGGGCCGGTGAGTGTGAACGCAGCCACTGCTTCCGCTGAAACGGCGAGGTTCGACGCTGTCGCGCGGCGCAATGTCTGCTGTCCTGTCTTGGACGTCGCCGCCGCCGACACGTAGAGGAAGAACTGGAATTGGAATACCCGAGAGACACGGATGCCAATCGCTTCGGATGCGTCCTGGTCACCGACAAGTGCGTCGACATCTGCTTGCGTGATCTTGTTCCAGCGCTCACGCACGTGAGATACAAACGAGTCCCCATCCATTCGTTTGAGCGTGGCCTGGGGGGCGTTCTTGCTCTGCTTGAAGTAGATAGACTCCTCGAGAAGACGGGATCCGTCCGTGGAAAACGGAGGCATCGACAAGAATCGCGAGATCTTTTCCTTTAGAACAGCAAAACCATCATCCACCGTGAAGCGGATCTCCCTCGACTCACCCTTGCGAGGATTCTTTGCCATCTCCCCACGACGAAAGACCACCTTTCCACGCAGATCGCCGAGCAGCGATAGGATGCCAGCCTTTGGAAGGCTCATTCTGGATCGTGACTGGAGCTGGAACTGCGGGCGCGCCACGGAGGAGAATTATTTCAAAAGAGGGTAGAGATCACAGAAATTCACGAAATAAGGCATGTTATGGTATAATTTGAGCAAATTGTACGAAACTGGGTAGACATGGTTACAAAAGATGGTGGATATTGTCCCAAATCGGCAAAATAGCAAAACCTGGTCGAGTATTGCACCCTGTTGTGTATGGGCTTCTGCTTATCCTTTCCCACCCACCAAGGGACGATGCAGGGTACAAAACTACGACCGAGGAGTGCATTGAACCCACACCAGTTGCGTCAATTGGCCGTATCG
>JAADVL010000127.1:0-57063 GCA_023334995.1 Pythium sukuiense
CCCCCCCCCCCCCCCCAGGTGGGAGGACTAATCTTCTGACTGATAGTGAACGACGGAGAGTCCACGCAGCACTTCAGGCTTCCCCTCTCTTCTTGTAGGGCAACTAGGGCAACTCTATACGGAAAGAGAAGACGCAGAACCTCAACGCCTGTGAGTCTTTGACTCGAAGGAAGACTCATTTTGTCTGCCAGCCTGTTGGATGTTGTGGCTGATTTGCTGTGCTTCGTCGGAAAGACTATACTCACTCATACTGTACAGTTCCATGGCTCATGGTGGTGTATCAGTCGCAATGTTGATGGTGGGCGGATTCAGGGGACTAATCTGGCGGTGCTTTTCCATTTCAACACGCATCACAGATGCTGGTGAAGTGCCAGATGCCCACAGTGCAGGACAGTACCGTACTGACTGGTTGCCGTACTGTAGGTGCAGTTTTCCACCCAAGAGCATCTGCCAGTGCCAGACTGTACAAGAGTTCAGGTCCAGATTGGACTCCAAAACTTCGGGGAGACCCTGGTTTGAACAATTCCACCCGGTTTGAGAGTGTGGGGAGCTGGCGCCAACGCTTGACCTCTCCCGATACCACGGCACAGTCTACCGTAGAATACTCTTTGATGAGGATGGAATAATAATAATACATTGAATGGATCAGGGAGCCTTCGTCCTGGGCTTCCTGATCGAGCCTCACACGAATTCAGAACAGCCCTGCGAAATGGGATCCCGTCTGATTCACTACATCGGCGGCGACAGTGCCCGCTCGCATCCTCCACTCGAGCCTACCCCTATGAAAATGAGGGCTATTATAGCGATGACAACCTTCGTCTGCTTGAGAACCAAGAGGACGCGACTTGGCTGCACAAATCTGGCTGAGGGATGCTGAGGCTAACCTTGTCCATTGTCATCTGCACCATGCGCAGTGCAGACGAACGAGAATTCAAGGGTGGCGCGAGAGGACCTTTGTTAACCTCACCTTGCCTTCCTTTCCGCAAAGCTCCAATCCAACCTTCAAGAAATGCTACCTCAAGATACAGCACCCTCCCTCCAGTCGTTCTGGCTCGTAGCATTTATGCGGACGAATTCGCACACCCTCAGCTCCTTCAAAAGTCAGGAACTTGCGACATCGTCACCGATCAATGTCGAGTGAATTGCCCGTCGTCGCCTACACCGTAGTATGCAGTGTACAATACACTCTCGCATGGCCTGACGTGTCGAACATAAACCTTCACTTTCTGTGAATGTTGCCCCCAATCGCCATGGTCACCCGCAGAATGCTAACCGCGTGTGACTTGTTGAATATTGCTTGCTGCATCGAGCAAATCGCACACGAAAATGCGAGGTGCAGTAAGGGTACAGTATCGAAGTGCTTACCGTCTTGAGCTGCAGAATTGCGTGGGTTGCCTGATCTCGGCTGCCGCCCTACCAAAGGGCAGCGTTCCCAAAGTCCATAGGGGCTCCCATAGGGCGTTGCGTCTGGCAGGGTCTGGACCATCGCATTGGCACGTGATACGGTACTGTCGGAAGGGGACGCAACCACCTGCGAGTCATCAACTCCTTCAACATCGGACATCGCTAGAAAAGGGTCCAGGAGCTGTTCTCCCTTTAGGTTTGCAGAATATTCACCCAATGAGATCACGCGCACGATGCAATACACCACACTATCACTCTTTGAACCGACACCGTGTGCGCAGCGAGAACCGAGAGCCACGCCATTATCATCGCGCACTCAAAGACCACGATCCACCTGCGACTGCACTAAACACTGTACTGTGAGTGGCTGCCTCTCTGCTGAACCGCAAGTCACGATGATCCTGTCGTCTTGCAAACGAATCAGCCCACCACGCAACGTTGGCAGGAAGAGTCGGTCTGATCCACACCGAATATAGCCCAAAAACAATACACGGATCTTCCACTCTGTCGCGATCAGGACGCTCTCGTACTGAATCACGACACCAACGGATCCCAGCGTCGCCCAATTTCTACATGGTCAATAGCTCACTCACCCACAGTCTTCCTCTTGTTGCCTTGGTCAAGGTCTGGTGCCTGGCCATTGTGGCCGCCATATGAGGGGAAGGTGAAACCATGGGACTGCCCCAAAACAAAACAGGTGCGTCTTCCTCAAGGATTTCCGCGTCCTCGCTCTGCCTCACTCACTCTCTCCGGCTCAGGGGAGAGGCAGATGGGACAAGCTGCCTGTTGCAGTTGTCGGCCGGCGGTTGGCAGTGTAGGTACAGAAGCGTTGGGTTGTGTTGTGGGCAGTCGACGGCTCTGTTTAGTGGTCGGCTGGCTGCGTGTGGTTGTTGGATCTGGACGATTGAGAGTGCGTGACGACGGCAGGCAGACTGTCAGTCTCCTCTTGCGCATTCTCCAATCTCCCCCGTCCTTCCAACAGTACAGTACGCAGACTACCCAGTAAAAATGGATTTAGAACGGATCCTCAACAGCAGCAGCAGCCGAGTCGAGTTCGTGCCGCGATCGGGCAAATGGACCGATGAAGAAGAGCGCTACGCTGCTGTGTTGGTGAACTACTTCGTGGATGGCTCACTGGGGATTCCATCGGGGACTTCACTTCGAAGTTTCCTCGCGAAGAAACTCCGCTGCTCCGCTATGCGCGTCTCCACCAAGCTCGCGACTGACACACTCGGTGGCATGAAGATCCCAAAGAGACTCGGACAGAAGCGGTTCTTCCCAACGGAGGGTATCCCCGAGTCGACGCGGCGGTCAGTGATGAACGAGTTGAGCCATCTACGCGCGCAGTTTCTGCAGAAGGCGGCCCTTCCAGACGAAGATGAAAGTGATGAAGACATGGCCGTGGACTCTGTCTCGGGTGACGAAGACGCTGAAGGACCGGTTCGTGTTGGAAGCTGGTCGGACGATGAAGAAACGTACGCCGAGGCGTTGATCGATGCGTTCCTCCACGGCGTCGTCAGATTGGCTGAAGGTGCGACATTGCGCGCCTATCTTGCCGATCGTCTGAGCTGCAACCCGATGCGCATCTCGAAGAAGCTCGCGATCGGAAAGATCGGCAACATGGTCGTACCGAAGCGACTTGGATCTGCGACCTACCGCCGCAACACTACCACGCACAGCAGTGTCCTCTATCGCACAGAGTGCGAACTCGAGCAGCTTCGAGTCAAGTGCTTTTCCACGACGACTGCGACGGATTTTAACAGCGCGTCAGTGTGTCATTCTTCGGTTCTAGTTGACACACCGCCGGCACAGCAACACGAGCACACTGCGACTTCCTTCCGAAGATGCGTGGCGGTCTCTCCGTTGGAAACGAGAATGAAGCGGAAGCTTCCTTCGCTTGATCAAGTCTCGGGCTCTTCCATCCTGCCCTCGCTCCAATCCGCACTGGACATGAAGAAGCCTCGACAGTTGTCAGTGGATCCTGTTTGCTTGTAGGCACTGTTAGCAGTCTACAGTATTCTATTTAATGGCGGAGACCCGCAACAAGTGAGGCACTGGATTGTGCGTGAGAAACGATCTTCCATCAAATACAGCATCCATGCATCGGCGGCGCTTGATACTGAAAGAGG
The DNA here is from genome assembly GCA_023334995.1 of Pythium sukuiense. Classification (NCBI taxonomy): domain Eukaryota; phylum Oomycota; class Peronosporomycetes; order Pythiales; family Pythiaceae; genus Pythium; species Pythium sukuiense. The sequence goes on from JAADVL010000127.1 coordinate 3,534, forward strand.
ACGACGCTAGAGACGTGAATGGATGCGTACCAGACGTCAGACGTCCTTGGACGTTTCTTCTGAACGAAGACAGAGGACACGGCATCAGGAGATGGACTGGGAGGCATGAGTCTCGGCGATCCATGAAAGACGAGCTGTCAATGTCACTGCAAGGAGGTGGGCACAGGTTGTGGGATATGTACTGTATCGACTCCGAAAGCGAGTAAGGTCTGCAGAATGGAGCCACCACGAAGAGCTCACAAACGGTTCAGGATTTTATATGTCCGGACCCGTGTGATCCAGCAACCGAGTCTTCACTTGCGCTGTCCGCCTGCCACGTGTCTGTGGCCGCTCCGTCCAGCACGAGATACACTGGACCACCCCGAAAGTGGATGCCTTTACTAAATACTGTTAGAGAACTGTACATACGACCGCAACTCGATGCTTCTCCATCCAGTTTGAATGCACCGCATGTCCTCACTGTGGTATTCGCTGGCGTTAGATTGTGTGTAGTACACTGTAGTCGAGCACTCGTATCGTTGTGAAAACGCGTCCCGAACCTTGGCAAGTTGATGTTGCCCATATGCGTTGGATCTGGCTTTCTGTCTGTTTCGATGGAGTCGACTCGACTTTCGAGTGCCGTAGAGCAGAATCACGCCCAACAGAAGATACTCTGAGCTGAGTGCGCAGAGTATTGCAGTAGAATGGTGTGCATCTTCTGTACTCCTTCCGTCGACACTGAAGACGCGGGAGGTTGCGGCAGCATGCAGAGGCAGGTTTTCTCTCTAAGCATCGGCTCGTCGCGTGCAGTGTCAGTCTTGGTTGTGATGGGAACGGAGACCACCAACAAACGCATTGCTTCTGGAAAACATCAAAGCCTCACATGTTTTTCGGTTGGGACAGTGTACTTTGTATCCACACTGGAAGAGCCTGGTGGATGATCAACCACGACAATCAATGATGTGGATAACTTGCGGACTGCTTGTGACCGGATTTTCTGGTCTCGTCGTAAAGCGAGCGTTGGAAGACAGTGAGCACGAAAAGATTTGAGGATGCCGATCATCTGCTGTGTACAGGCTAACAAGAGAGACACGTACCGGTAGAGTTGCTCGCACGTGCTTGGTAAAGAAGGAGGCGCTGGGTCGTTCTCAGCATTCGACATTGAAGGGTGAGGGTTTGGCTCTGAACCAATGCGTCTAATCAAAGCTGGCCCACAACAGGATCTCTGGACTGGATCTGTGAGTAACCAACCCAACTTGCCGTGAACCACGTGGTTCCTCAAAGCCATGCATTTGTCTGTTTCGATAACCAGGAAAGAAGACACTGCAGTAAGTCAAACATACTGTCTCCACCCACATGTTCGGTTGCGTGCATGACCTGATGTACGCAACGCAACGCGCAGTGCCAGTCTCAAGTCGCTACAGTACACTATCACTGCGCAGTACCTGCAAGATACAGCGGCCGATGACCCTGAAACCTCTCCATCGGCCTCACATCAGCCGCGCGGAGAAAGGAGACTAGTTGATTCTTCGCATCGTAAAGACGGAGACTCGCGTCTAACGTTATGTTTGATCACAGAAAGCGTAGAACTTCGCGCAGTGTTCCAGAAACCCACGTCACGCTGTCCCGACTCTTGCAACGCCATTCGAGACGCCAACGCTGTCTCCCTTGCTGAGTGGACCTGCTTTAGGTTCAATGGTTCAATTTGCCACACACTGTCGGTTAGGGGTAGGCTCTCACTCCAGCCTTTACCCCATTCGATAGCTGTCGTCTCACCATACTTCTCTCGATACTTTGTGTCTGGATAACAAACGGGATCCAGCTGCTGTGCACGGTTCTCACTCTTTGTGTGCATGCATGCTGTCTTCCAGTACGTGTTGTGGGGGTGGTCAACCCTTGCCCTCTCCCTCCCTCACCGGAAGACAGTGTTTGTCAGCTACGGTACTGTGAGCCTAATCACAGCTGGTTGGACTATAAAAGTATCGACTCACACGTGGAAGCCTAACCTTCCGTTGGGGACCCAGGCCCAAGGGGGACCCAGTCTTGCTCACTTTGAGTTTGGCACAGGTTAGCAAACATCACCCACGCAGTCAGCGCCTCCTGCGCGACGAATCACACCCGTCCAGTCGCCCACACACACAAGCCTCGTCCAGTCTCCCTTCGCCATTTTATCAACGACTGCAAGCCCCCCACACACAGACAGCAAGAATGGAACTGAGCCGAATCCTCAACACCCACACGACGCCGTTGGCCAAGGTCTCACCTAGCGACGTGCGCTACGAGCGTGCCGAGTCGCCTATGGCAGGCGACGACAGTGACACCAACCTGCGCGTTGGCAAGTGGACGGAAGAAGAAGAACGCTTCGCGCTGGAGCTCATCAAGCACTTCCTCGCGGGTGCGCTCAGTGTCTCGCCGGGCATGTCGCTGCGCTCGTTCTTGGCCAAGAAGCTACGTTGCTCGCCTATGCGCATCTCCACCAAGCTCGCTGTCGACACGCTCGGAGGTGAACGCATCCCGAAACGTCTCGGACAGAAGCGGTTCTTCCCCATGGACACAGTGTCATCGGCTGAGCGCCAACGCATCGCTGCCGAGCTCTACGAGCTGGAGGTGTTGTTCCTGGAAAAGGAGAACTTGGAACCTGTCAATATGGACGCCACTTTGTGCGGTGGCGCGTCTACATCGGCGTACAGCGACGATGAAGCCATGAGCGACGACAGCATCACGCCAGTTCGCATTGGAAGCTGGTCGGATGAAGAACAGACCTACGCAGCGGCCTTGATCGATGGATTCCTTCGTGGTCTCCTCGACCAGCCACAAGGTATGACATTGCGTGCCTTTTTGGCGGAGCGTCTCTGCTGTAATCCTATGCGGATCTCCAAGAAGCTCGCCACTGGAATGATGGCCAACCAGACCCTACCGAAGCGCCTTGGCTCCGCCACGTTCCAGCCAGCACGTGACCGCAGCCACGTTGAGGTCGCTCGCACGGAAGAAGAGCTGGCTCACCTGCGCAGTATCTGCTTTTCTCCGACGAGTGCTCCTCCTGCCAGTTCAACAGAAGATTACTACTACCCCACGGTCGAGCACTACGCCCCTTACAAGCCTCTCTCGCCAATCACGCCGACGAAGAAGCGTTACCTCGTCGAGACGCACCCAATGCTCCCATCGCTGTCTCAAGTATGCAAGAAGTCACGTGATGTATACTCGTACTCTCTCCAGATGCACTAAGCAGTCTCACTCCGTCGATATCTGTGAGTGCCGTGCAGTGTCCGTAGTACAAGTGTAAGATAGAAGAGCTATGACATTAATATGAAGCCACATCCAACAGAACTCTGTGCAGACTTTCACTGTCTTCCGCTATCATTGCAGACAAGACGAAGTGGTCACCATTCGATACAGCCGCTCATCGATGGATAACATTCCTGATGACGACAGTGCACGGTGCAAACACAAGTCTATGACGACAAAATCTACTGAAGGCGAGGTGAAAGAGGTGGTCGTGCTCACGACTTGCGAGCCGTTGGCAACCATCGGTGGTCCTTGCTGGCGTTCTTCCTGCGCTTCTTCGCCATGAACGTGGACAGCTTGCCCGTCTCCTGCAGGTCCTTGAACTTGGCGTGCAACTCGACCTTCTTCTTGTCCTTGCGCTTGAGGTAGAATGGGTTCTTGCCACTTGCCACAGCTTCGCGCTCGTCGTGTTTCCGCTTCGACATCGCCTCCTGGATCTTGGCCTTCTTCTGTTTTTCTGATAGCTCCTGGGAACGGAGGTTGATCTCGTGCTACAGCGACCACAAAAGTTAGCATGACTGTGTGTAAACTGACACCCACGTCAAGAGCCACATGCATACCTTGAGCTCCTCCTTTCGCGTCGCGCTCTTCGCGTGCTTGAGCTGCTTCCTAAGCTCTTGCAGTTCCGTTTTCTACAATAGCAATCTCCACGTTAATCTCCTCGTCCAACCGCATGCAAAAAGGCACAAGAAGCCTACCTTGTAGTCATCCAAGAACGAGTACGACTTGGCAAACAGGTCCTCATTGAGCTTGCCCGAGACGGATTCGAAGCGCGGATCCAGCACCTTCTTCTTCTTCACGTCCACGACCTGGCGGTGGCGACCCACGGCTCGCTTCGACGTGATTTCCAGCGGACAGTTCTTGTTGGCGCGGCGCTTCTTGCTGGCGGGTCCATCGTGGTCCTGGTCGTCGTCGGCGTCGCTGTCGCCATCAAAGCCACTGCTTCCACCCTGCGGGTGCGTCGCGAAGCCCAGCTTCTTCTGGCGTAGACGCTCTTCCAGTGGGACCTCACGCGCAGCCTCTTCGCGCGACGTTCTCTTACGCATCGCCATGGTCTCGAAGCTGCTGCTTGATGGTCTCACTTGGTGTTGCCCTTTCACGGATTCCAGTCATATTCTGAGGTGGAAGTGTCCCTTGTTTAGGAAGTGATATGAGGGAATATATTCCGTAAAATAGGGACAAGTGATTCTTGAAATTTGAGGAAATGTGGAGAACATGGAGAATCCATCACCATCGAGCAATCGGTTGGGTTCATCACTTGCAGCGAACATTCTCCAGGTCCCCGTATATGTATGGGGAGCCCACCTACAGTAAGTAGGTACTCCATGGAACAAAGGTTCTCTTGACTCGGAAGTGTCGACGTCAAAACATAGGCAGAAGTTGGGCGTGCTGGCAATCTTCAACTTGAAAGGAAGCATACTCAACCGTCAGAAGTGCAGGATGGGTCCGGGTTTGTCAACGAACTCTCATGCGAGCAGGGATCGCTCAGAGATGCATGTGAAGCGGTCGAAGCCTCGTGGGGTGTCAAAGATTCTCAATTCGCAGTAGGGATGCTCATGTGCCTGTTTGACAAATGCGTCCGTCCATAATTATCGACTGCGAAGCAAAGACAGGGACACGAAGGGTGGATGCGAAGTGATCTCCCTTCATCAAGAGCTCTGTCGACCAGGTAAGAATGGAGACGGATAAACCAAATAGCAATAGATACTTTATACGATCTCGCGATACTCAATAAATACTGGGTTCCGATGATCTAGGCGCTAGCGCACGTCGACTCCGCCACGGCCACGGGTGTTTCTCCCCGCCCTCTTCATCCGCGCAGGTCGACTGCTTGCTCTCCTCATATGATAGTGCACATTTGTGTGTGTGTCGCGTCGTCGTCTTTCTTCAGTGATACAAGTGGGCGTGGTCTCCTTGTTCGAGGCGCAGAATATTTCTGCGCTTCGCGCGCCATGTGTGCGGGGAGTCCGTCTATTCGTCGGCGTTCTGCGCTTCCTCCTCGATCGAGTTGAGCGCGAGGTCCGACTGGCTGGAAGGCGACATGGCCATGCTGGCGAGCACACCGGCGTACGAGCGACGTGGCATCGCGAGCTCCTGGAGATTTCAATGAAACGAAACGACCGTCAGAAATCAATCGATCTGTCGCCAACATCGCAGCCATCAAACGGCAGACGCACCTCGAGAATGAGCTGCGCGAGCTCGTCGTCCTCGCCCAGCGACACGAAGCAGCTCAGCTGCTTGTGCAGATCCGTGTGCGTGTTGGTCATGACGTCCATGGTGGCAAAGTACGAGTGTAGATGTCGGTAGTTCGCAGATTGTTTCCGAATGAATGAGAGCCTGGCACGTCGATCTTTCTCGTGGTTCCCTTCCCTGCTTGGCTTCTGGTGCCAGCGGTAAACCGAGGGGTAAAAATACAGTACAGTGGGCAGGTATCACACCACCACGAGCGGGTGGACGAAAGGTCGGCAGACGCCTTTTCCACCAATCGGAGCTGTCGACGCAGCAGCTACTTCAAGTGTGTGAGACCGTGACATCATCGGAGTGGCGCAGTTTCCACGGCCCGACGTCACACAACCCCACGACCTGAGACTGCTCGAGCGGACGAATTTATCAGAACACGGTTGATGATGACGGCTTTGTCGCTTGCCATCATCATCGACTTCACCGTGTTTTGAATTTTCTGTGATGAGTCGTGTGGAGTTTGCCCCCTCTCGAAACTGATACGGAACCCTTGGTGCTTGGGGCTCAATTGCCAGCTTCACTTTCCGGTCCTCGATGACGCGTCGCCAACGGAAGCATGGCAGGCATTCTAGAAGCAGCTGCCGTGGGTTCTCTTTCTCTCTTCTGCCTCGGCGATGTTGTCTCATCTCATGAAAGTGCAGGCTACTTACTGTATGGAAAGCTCTAGTGTCCTCCCCATCTGGCTGGCTTCGCGTTAGCCTCTCTCTCTCTATCGTTTCCATCGTTCTTGGTTGAGGCAGGGGCTGTGTCCCCCCCCTCCCATCAATGATGCGAGCCACCGCCCTCTGACGTCATTGCAACGCAAGCTCTGGTCCACCGCTCGCTCGAATGACGCAGGTCCCTGGCAGTCTTCATTGGCTGGCACGTCCTCAGTTCAGGATCGTGTGAAGAAAATGGAGACGCACGCAAGCCGCTTTAGCAACACAGCCTTGATTCACAAGATTCGCCGTTTCGCCGCGAGTCCGTGCGTGGCCAGTGGCCACTTCGCTTTGGTCGATGGCTTCCATCCGAGAGCCGCGTCATTGGCGAATGGCTCCATGCTTCTGGTGGTAGACGTTTCGCGGGAAACCTGAGAACATTCACGGTGGCAACTTGCCACGTGGACAGCGTCATGGCTTCCACGCGCCCTGCGTCATTCATGTCCCTTGTACGACCATCTCCCTTGTCACAACGAGGGAAAACTTGAAGTTGCTTTGGGGGGTCCGCATCAGCCAAGGCCCCCTCCAACGCCCTGGAGCCCTTCGCCTTTCGCTTCGGCGGCTGTCGACTGCACACCGAACGATATCAAGGCCCAGGCGTTTTGTGCGTGTGAAAGTGAGCTCTTGGTCGACTTGCGGCTCTCCTTAGAAAGTGGGATCGGAGGTTGAGGAGGTTACCAAGCTTGCTTCGACCTGTGGGATGACAGTATGGAGGACGGTGAGTGTACTCTTGGAGGCATGGAGATTCTGTGCATTCTATTCACTCTTGCGTAGCGCCTTGCTCGAGATGTCGTTGCTTTCGATCCACTTGAGCACGTCCTCTGGCATTGGAGGGCTGGTCTCCTCAGTCGGGTCAAGCGCCGGTAGCTTCTCCACCAGCTTTGCAGGGCTCAGTTTGCCGAGCACCGTGTTTTTCACGAGAATTATCGCATTGATGAAGAACTCGTTGGTATCGGAGAGCGTCACGAAGCGGTGCTCGACATAAAACGCTCGGTTGTCCCAGCAGAGCAGACGCGACTCGATACTGTAGCGCTGACCCAGCGCCATTTCGCGTCGGAAGCGCACGGTCTGAGCACCAACGACCAGGTTCCCGCCGTTCACCTTGAGGAGTCTCCAAATGCCATTTTGCTACACGAACAGTGAGAGATAACGAACACATTAGTGGCGTAGTTCGACGCAGTATTCCGATAACTGAGACCTAGAGGAACTTACATGCCAAAGACCACGGCGTGCGAAGCCGCATTCGCGCAGGAATCTCGCGTTGTTGCAGTGCGCATTGCGGTCAACATCCACCATCAGTACGCGCCCTGGAAGTTTGCTCGTTGTGAAGAGATGCGCGCGCTTCTCGCCGCTGTGTATTGCGTTATGGACGGCTTCACACAGCGACCACCAAATGAGTCGCACGAAATACCAACCATCGCAGAATGCGAAGAACGACAGCGCTCCCATGCCCACAGCGCTGGTTGCGTTGGCATCCAGCGCATACCGTGCAACCATCGCGACGCCTAACGGCGGCAGCACCAACAACAGGAACGTGCGCTGTTTGCGCGTCAGCATCGTCGACGTCTTTTTCGCAAATGGCGGCGGATGAGCTGCAAAACTGATGCAGCCAGAAACCCCGTTTGAATGACGAGTCCTTTGAGCCGAGTAGTACAGTTCTGAGTGGGCGAGCCTCGCCCGCAGCTAGCCTCGTAGCCTACGAGGCCAGATCATGAGTGGAAGTTGAGTTCGTATTGAGTTGGATATAATGGTGAAGTGGTGTGTTGTGTTGGTTTGTACATCTCTGGTCGTTGGATCGATACCAAGTCACTTCATTGGAGCAGCATCTTGCTGGAAATGCCGTTGCTCTCGATCCACTTGAGCACATCTTCAGGCATAGGACGGTTGGCCTCTTCAACCAAGTCGAGAGCTGGCGACACCTCCACCAGTTGCTTTGGGCTGAGGTTGCCGAGCACGGTATTCTTCACGAGGACGATTGCGTTCACGAATGGCTCCTCCTTGTTGTTTCGGGTCACAAAGCGATGCTCGACATAGAACGCTCGACTATCCCAATAGAGCACACGCGACTTCAATGTGTAGCGTTGGCCGAGCGCCATTTCTCGCCGAAAGCGAACTGTCTGGGTTCCCACGATGAGGTTGCTAACAGTGAGCTTGACCACCTTCCACATTCCATTCCGCTGCCAGTTCCAATGCGAGCGTATTAATCAAGTAATCACAGAGTGTCAAATCGCCATCCATCACGTCCATGCCAGAGATCTCGTCGTCCAAATGCACACTCACGGAGGTAGCGGGCGTTGTTGCAGTGCGCGTTGCGAGCGACGTCCACCACCAGCACTCGTCCTGGCAGCCTACTCGTCGCAAAAAGCCCCTCCCGTTGCGCATCATCACGGAAATAGTTGCGACTTAACTCCCAGAGCACCCACCAAATGATCCGCAGGAAGTACCATCCGTCGCAAACCGCGAAAAACGACAGCACTGACTTGCACACCGTCGTCGCAGCACTCGCTTGTAGTGTCCAGTGAGCAATCCATGCCACTCCAAGAGGCTGCGCAAGCAGAAGAGAGAACGTCCAGAGCTTGCGCAGCGCCATTCTTCGTAGTTTAACACCATAGTCCCAGTCGATCGACTAGAAATGGAACTCTCAAGTCTCACCACAGCCAGTGCTATTCCTGGAAAGTGCAGCCACGCACTTCAAGGGCACTATACAACTTCATTTCAATGACATATAAGTGATACTACACGGCGGTGAACAGTTAACTTAGCGATGCCTTGATTCCATTGGCTGAAAAGATCGGTCTGTTTATTTTGGCGCGCGCTTTCTCGATCATTGCGCTTCAAAGGGGGAAGCTACCTACACACTTCGCGCCGCCAACGGCCTCTGTGTCTCTGTGTATCTCCTCTCCACCTGTGAGCCACGATGAGCGCCATCGTGCGTGCTCTGGAGGAGGACATCTACCAGCTATGCGAGCGTCCTCTGGACAAGCTGACGGCCGTGGAGAAGCAGCGTCTGTACTCGCGCGTGGGCCAATTTCTCATGGGCTCGTTCGACAGCCACTGGTGGTGCCACTACCCGACGCTCATGACGTTCATGGTGCGGATCCTCGAGCTGCATCCTGGTCCAGACAGTGTGCGGATGTTCTACGACAAAATGGCGCATCAGCTCGGGCTCTGCAGCAAATGGTACGGTGGATTTTCGTATTTTGGCAGGCATTTCCTGGACGTTAACGGTGATCTAACGGCGTTTGCGTGGCGTTGGCTCCTATAGTGTCGATGTATACCACTCGGCAATGCCCAGCGTGCGTGCGGAGCTCGAGAATGAGTTCACGCCGGCTTCTGTGAAGGATTTTTTCCACAAAATCTCGCAGCTCGATGCTGCACGCATCCAGGAGATCTTCGCGCTCAAGGCCGGACAGGCCGCGACTACGCCTACAAATACCCAGTACACGACAGCGATTTATGAGGTACTGAGCCACCGCCGCCTGTGGTCTGACTTTCGTATCATCCGCGTGATCTCCAAGTGGTTCGCATCGGCCGCCGAACCTGTGAAAGACGCAGCTATCGACAAGGAGCTCATTCTGAGAAGCTGTCCTGGCATCTTGCAATGGCTAGTGTCGCCAGATCCTGGCATTCGGTACGTCGGTGCTGCTAAAGGTATGTATGGTTGGTATTGCGGTTTGGTTGACCATGAATTGTTGATCTTTCCAGAGCGTGGGCTTCGTCGTTGGTGGGCAAGTACGGCATTGCCGATATGACGACCGAGACTCCGGATGGGCGCGAGTGGATGAAAGTGTTGGACGAGTGGATGTACATTTTGGAAAGCGGCTCTTTCAATAAGTCGCTGTTGGAGCTGGATTTGCCGAGCACGGAAGAACTACCCCTGGTATGTGAGCGAAGCCTATGGTGGAGATGTGAATCGCAGTGGTGGCTGACAGTATCGGTGTGTTTCCTCCTGTAGTACCTCGATCCAGCCAACTGTGTGAAGACACCAACTAACCAGATCCTGTGGGCGGCTCTGGATACAATCATGCAGCGCATGAACGAAAACAGCCTCGAAGCGCTGCTGGAGTCGTTCGACAACTTGCCTGACCTGGTATTCAACTACCTGAACGACGCCGAACCAGCGACCACAAACCCGCAGATCACGTTCGTGGTACGAGACGCTGGGATTTCTAAAGCTGACTCGTGCGAAGTCCACTGATGTTGTTGTTGTGGTCTGCAGATTTGTAAATGCTATGGCAGTTTGCTCAAGTGCCTTGGCCATCGGTACTGGAACCACACGGTCCACTCTCCCAAGGTCGTGCTCGATCTTGTCGTCCAGCACTGTCAGCTTCCATCGTGGCGTGTGTTTGTGACCAAGCAGTTGATTGAGTTGCTACCTCCGCTCGTCGCTTCCATGCGGCCAGCTTCACACTCGACGACAGAGGTATGTAGCTTGATTCCACGAGAATATCGCCAAGTGCCTCACAATTTGCTGCATCTATGGCTCAGGCGAATAAATCAAAGGCCGCTGCTTACTTCCAAGCGCGGAAGCGTGTTCTGATGTTCCTGCTCCACAACGACCAACGGCCACAGCATTTTATCAACGACCAAGTGCTGTGTGTGGCGGCGTCGAAAGCCATCTCAACAGTCGTGTGTGACTCGTACGAACCGCGGTTGGCGTCCACATCCAACACTGCAAGCGAGTCTCAAAGACGCGACGATGGTGCTTTGCCCGAGACCAGTCTTGTCGATCTCTCCGTCATCGAAAGCTCCTTCTGGTGGCCAATTGGTCCGTCGTTTCAAGACGTGGAGCAGTTGTGGATCAACCACCTCTTCCTGCTGCTGGTCAACCCAGATAACGTTGCATCGCTGGTTGATCACGTGGCAGTGACGTGCTCAACTGTGCTACTGAAACATCTTTCGTTGGCGCGCGAAGTCGTGTACAAGAGTATCGCCAGTGGTGACGTCTCCACTCCTCTATCATCGATGCTGCCGAAGAAGCCAGTCATCACACGGCTCCTCGAGCGACTGTGTGCGTGGAATTCGATCGTCACTATCCCAGTTGCTATCCACGGAGCGCTTTTCGAGTCTATTGGCGGCATGGCGGAGCTCATGAATGTTATTGAGGCCCAGCCACAGCTACCACCAGCAGTCGCGGAGCTCAAGCAAACTCTTCAACGGTATGAGGCCCTTGTGAGTGGCGCGTACCTCGATAGAATGTGTGAGGAAGTGCTAGTCAAGGGCCTGATCAACCCGCTCGGGTTCCCCATCGTCGCCCAGCATCTCACTCTGTGTTTGCTGAGTCCAAACGCGCAAGTCGACCAGAAAATCAAACGGCTGCTCGCGAATGCAGGAGCGAACAAGGCAAAGACACAGGCTCCATCTCCTCTCGAGGCGCTTCTCGTCATGGTTCATCGAAAAACTGAAGCGTATCTACGAGGCGTTCTCAACCTCCTGCAAGGCTGGCGACTCCACGATTTCGCGCTGCAGTTAACGCTTCCGACTGTCAAGAAGGTGATCTTCACGTGGACGAAAGTGTTCGAGATGCTCTCGGGCGCCATCAAGAAGGCTTTGGATACAGCCGATGATCTGATGGACCAGCAGTCGCAGAGCGACTCCACAATCGTCAATCTGCAGAAAGTGCCGCTGCTTCTGGGCGACTTCGTGGTGCGACTTCTGACCGAATTTTACAGCTCCACCCGTGCAATGCCCGTAGAAGAAAGCGTTTTGATCCAGTGTCTCGACTTTGGAACCTCGTTCTGGAAGTTCTTCACCCGAGAGGACAAAGAGGTTGCGTCGAGCAAGCGTTACGAAGGTATGGTCGCGCCACTCGTGCGATGCGTGGAAGGTGCAGGAGGCCAATCGGAGAAGCGACGTGCGGCTGAGCTTCTGATGACTCTTTTGGAAACGTTTGTCGAGGGACAGACGCGAGTTAGTGATACGTCGATTGCAAAGCTAGAGACAATCAAGGCATCATCGATCGAGTCAAAGAAGTCGACCGACTTCAGTCGTATGGCATCCAAACTGCGTCAAGTTTCGAAGGCTTCGCGGTTCTTCGCTCCTCGGCCAATCACGACAACCACGAAACGGCGACAACGTCAAACCGTGATCGATCTGACGCGGAGCCAAACGAAATCGACGTCGCCTGATGCAAAGGACTTCGAACGATCGCTTCTGGACGATGGATCGTATCGCCCGATGAGTGCCAAGGCAGCAGCCCGAGAACAAGCCCGATTGGCGGCGGCCCGAAGTGCGTCCAGTACGATTTTCGAGGCATCCTCGAAAAAGGCTCACAGCTTCTACGATGAGGACGACTTCATTGCTGGAAAGAGCGGCCCCGTCAAACGCACGAGTGGATCTGGAGATTCCAAATCGAAGGCATTCAGCATCTCTCAAGTTATCAAGGGCATGGAGCAAGTGCATCCTGGATCTCGCCAAGCAAGAGACGCTGGTCGTGTGCAAGATGTGTCTCCAAACAAACCAGACGAAAAAGAAGAAGAGGAAGGAGAGGAGGAAGAAGATGCCTTGAACTTGGCTCCGGTGTTTTTCAAGATCAAGAACACCCAGAAAGCGATCCCGACCAGCTCTCTACTGCCATTTTTCCGCCACCTTCTTCAAGTCGCGATGCCTGCGCTTCTGACAAAGGAGTTTGAAAGCGAGCGGAGCGACCGAGAACTGACCCCACCGCCACTCACGTTTCCCAAAAGCTCGGAGTACGTGAACGCGTTCCTCCCTTTACTCTTGGAAGAGTGCCACAACGAAGTGCAAGAAGGACTTCGTCGCTGCTACTTCTCCAGTGGCAAGAACAATGGCCACCTCATGCGATACGAGAGTGAGAAGCCACGCGAAGGCATGCGATGTCTGAGTTTTAGCGTTGTGGAGAGCGTATCAACGTCTTCAAATGGGCAGCAGCAACGCGGCGGATTCATGCGGCGAGAGAAGCTGTTTCGCAATGCTGACGTCGTGTTGGTTCGAGCTGTGGGCAACCGACAAAACGCTGGGATCGACTTTCTTGGTGTCGTGATGATCAGCGAGTCCGAGCGTGGGAAACGCCGACAGAGCGGTGGGCCGCGTGGTCAAGCTGGAGGAGCCAAAGATGATGATGAGCTCGTTCGGATTTTGTTTCTGAATGACGGCGAACTCGAGAGTGTGACATCCGATGTGCCGACATTCAAGATGGAGGCCGTGGCGGCCAGCGCGATCTCAGACACCGAGTGGCGAGTGACGACGCTGTCGAATGTTGTGACAGCGACGCGCGAGTACATCGCTCTGCGGTCAGTCGACATGCTTCCAGATCACCTTCGTACGACAATCCTCACGCCAAACATGTACGAGACCACGCAGACGGAGCTGTTGAAGATCACCACCGTGTTGGATGATTTGCGGGCCCAGAGACACGGCCGAGGCGAGGCAGACCGCAAGATTCTTAAACTGCTCAAGCGTCTCGACAAGATGGAGGTGTCGTTAACCGACTTGCGATCCACGAGCATCGGCAAGGCAGTGAACAAGCTCCGAAAGCACGACAATTCCGACGTGAAGACGCTCTCGAACGCCCTCAAGGACAAGTGGACTGCGCTGATGGACAAGAAAGATACTCTTGATGCTGCGCCTCGCTACGTTTCGTCTGAGCTCTGGGACGCGATCAAGGTCCAGTACAACCAGTCACAGCTCCAGTCGATCCACAGTGTTCTGAACAACTACAGCGCCGGAATCAGCTTGTTACAAGGTCCTCCAGGTACGGGTAAGACCAAAACCATCATGGGCCTACTGAGCGGGTTCTTGGCGCTCAAGATGCCGCCGGCTATGACAATGCTCCCGCAGTCTGCACGGGCGAGTGCGTCAGCTACTGCTGGGGAAAAGCCGGGAGCGGAAGCGTCTCGACCAGGAGCTGCCGACTCCGGTTTTAGCAAGTTTGATCTTGTGCGCGAAATTGCTGCAAAGCAGGGAGGAGGCGCCGCATCGACCTTTTCCCTCAGTGGCACACCTGCATCCTCTCGGATACTTCGACACACGGACAGCGACGCGTCCGCTCGCAAGCCTACCGCTATCCAAGCGCTGAAGGGCGGAAGCGTGCGATCCAGGCTCGAGCAGAAGATGAGTTCAAGCAATCGACCAGCGTCGGCAGACATCGTGCGGCGAACGCTGTTGGGACCGTCAGCGATATCTGTTCGATCGCGAGCGGCATCCTCCAAGACTGCGAACGTTCTGCTCTGCGCTCCGTCGAACGGTGCAGTGGACGAATTAGTTTTGCGTATTGTGACGGACGGCTTGATGGATACCAGTGGTATGGTGACCAAGGTCCGCGCGCCAAGTGTCCATCCCGACTCTGCAGCAGACTGGCTGTCAATCGTGCGTCTCGGTAACCCTGGCGAAGATGCCCCAGATATCGTGAAGGCCGTGTGTCTACCGCACATCATCAAGCAGGAGCTCGAGATCCACCCAAAGACAGTGGAACTACGTGAGCTTCAAGAGCGACAACGCACGTTGCGAGCTGCTATCAAAGACTTCCATGATAAGAAGAACGAGGCGAAGGCTGCGGGTGGTACAGAAGCGGCTGACGGAGGCAAACCTCGCGGTGGGCGAAGCAGTATCGCCAAAACTCACACGGAGATGGCCGAGGTCTCAGGCAAAGTCCGTCGTCTTCGAGACGAAGTGTCTGCATTAGAAGCAAAAATGACGGCAGCGCTTTTGGCACGAGCCAGCATCATCGCGTGTACGCTTTCGAAAGCTGGAAGCGGCTCGTTTAACGAGTTACCGCGAGGCTTTGACGCATTAATTATCGATGAAGCGGCCCAGGCTGTTGAGCTGAGTACGCTGGTGCCGATTCGAGAGCGAGTTGCCCGTGTCGTGCTCGTAGGTGACCCCAAGCAGCTTCCCGCAACGGTGAAGAGCGTCGTGGCTGCGAAAGCTCGCTTTGACCGGTCGCTTTTCGAACGTATTGCCGACAGCGGTGTCGCACCATCGATGCTTCGTGTTCAATACCGAATGCATCCATTCCTGCGAGAGTTTCCGTCGAAGCGTTTCTATGGCGGCATGCTCACAGACGGAGCGAGTGTGATGGAGCGCGTGCAACGGGTGTGTGGAGATGTGTACAAGCATCCCTACTTCCAGCCATTCATGCTGTACGACTTGATCGACACGCGAGAGTCCGACTCGAACGGCTCCAAGTACAACCAGTCCGAGGCCGCGTTTTGTATCGACCTCTGTTCGTCGTTGTTTTCGATTTGCTCGGAGTTACGCAGCAAGAAGTGGTCTGTGGGTTTCGTGTCACCGTACAAGGAGCAAGTTCGCGTGTTGCGACAGGAGGTCAATCGATGCCACACGATTCCGGCGACTGTGTCGATCGAAGTGAACACAGTCGATGGCTTCCAAGGCCGTGAAAAAGACGTGATCATCTTCTCGTGTGTGCGTGCCTCGGACCGTGGAGGCATCGGTTTCTTGAAGGATATTCGGCGATTGAACGTCGCCATCACACGAGCCAGATTCTGCTTATTTGTCGTCGGCAGCGCACGAACACTGCGACGAGATGAGACCTGGAACGCGTTGGTGGAGAGTGCGCACGAACGCAAGCTAGTGATCCGAGCCAAGGCAGCTTCCGGGTTTTCCGGCGTCAAGCAAGATCTGGATCGATCTCGTGAGACATTGATGGCTCATTACGACGCAATGCACGAGAAGTTGGTTGCCAAGAAAGCACCTGCGGTTGTTGCTGCAGTCTCTGAGAAGAGTCCGAAGAATGAAGATGAAGTCAAGGCTGACGAGAAGGAGATCAAGGCTGACGAGAAGGAGATCATGGCTGACGAGAAGGAGGTCAAGGCTGCGGAGAGTAATGGAGCCACCTCGAAGGTCGCCACGGAGGTAAAGCCTGTTAAGGAAGGGGAAAGCATTCGATCGAACGCAGACAGCACCGGATCACGAGACACGGCCAAGCGTGACACCCCTTCCGGCAATGCCGTTCCTGTGAAGCAGGAAAAGATGGAGGAGAAGCGGAACGGCAGTGAGGATAGCGACCGAAGAGTGGAGAGTCGCGTATCGTCACACAGCGGCGTCAAGAAGGAGGAGCGACCAAGACGAGACCGATCGCGGAGCCGAGGCCGTGACGAGCGGCGGCGAGACGACCGGGACAGACGACTCAGTTCTTCTTCCTCGCTCGGCTCAACTTCCGCATCAGCAATGCATGGCGTCAAGCGATCACCTTCAGCAAACAGTCGCGAAGCGGAGCCAAGCAAAAGCGCGAGATACTCCCATGACCAGACACTTGGACGTCGCAGTCGTAGCCGAAGCCGAAGCCGAGACCGTTCGTCGTCCAGTGTGCGAACCGACCGAAATCCTTCGCAATTCAACCGCACCGATCGATTCGGAACGGACGTCGATCGTCGTGCTGCCGAGCAAGCGAAGCCATCCGCCGCACCACCAGTCCGAGAGCAAGAACGCTCAGCTGAGCAGAAGCATCGGGAGCGCCAAGACCGTCTGCGTGCGCTTCGAGAGGCATCCGACGCGAGAGCGTTGGCTGGTGCACGTCAGTCCAGCAACGGCTCCAGCCGCATTGTCCAGCTCGTGCGTTCGGGCAGTGGAAATCGAGACGGCCGCCCACCGTCTGCTTCGAGCAGTCGACCCAGCAGTGGCAGCAGCAATGCAACTGGAGGCGGCAGAAGCTTGTTGAGCAGCATCCTCGGCTCTTCCAGCCAGCTCGCCGATGCGACGTCGCGTGTGGACAAGGGCAACGCACGACGTGAGTGATTGGGCTTCTGAGTCCAGGGAGATACTGGGTGGCGTGTCATCAGTAGTATCATGGCAGAGGGGAAGGATCGTCGTGTACTTAATTCAGCGTGTAGAGGTGGGTGGATGTCAGTGTACTGTGTGAACAGGAATCGTGTGCGTCTACTACATGACCAACCGCATGAGCGCCGCGCCGACGGCCATGATCGTACCGGCGAAACCCACGGCGTACTGGAGCATGCGCTTCTCCACCTTCTCCATCGAGAGCCGCAGGTCGTTGAGCGTCTCGTCCTCGGCCTGCTTCTGCAGCAGAAACTTCTTCTCCAGGTCGGCGATCTCCATGCGGATCTTGTCGAAATCCATCTTCTCCAGCATGCGGATGTCCTGCTTGAGGTTGTTGAAGTCGCGCTCGAGCAACTCTCGCATGTGGCGCTGTGCAATGTCTGACGAGCCAGCATCACCAGCATTAGATACCGCGTGCCAACCACCGACTACTAGTAGACAGGCATAATGGGAACCTACCGAACTTGAGCGTCGAGTTGAAAACACGCTCGGACAGCTCGGCCTTGAGCTCGACATGCTCCGACTTGGTCGCCAACTGCACCCATTCATTCATCCACAGCGGTCAGTGGATCCGGCCGCCCCAATGGCAGACCACAATAGAGATAGTGAGACGTACGATGCGCGCTTGCGCCTCTAATGACTCGGCCATCGCGTCCTTCATCACGTCTAGAATGGCTTCCGCCTGGAGCGAGGAGAAACCTATGACACGCATCCAAATGAGCTCTTCGATACACGAAAAGATACGCGGCCACAAAATGACGCGCACCTTGGTCCTGGAGCATCTTGACGACGCGGTGCGTGTCGAAGTGCGACGGCGTGACGCCTGTCGTGAAGCGTCGTCGCTGGGCCACGAGCGCCGTCGTCTGCTCATTCAATCCGAGCGTTGGCCGCAATACCATGAGCAGCAGCTCAGGGACCGGCGCCGACGCTGCGGAGACCCTGGCGGTGCGAACGGCACGCGGAGCCGCGCGGCGACTGGCGGCGATGAGCATGAGCATATAGAGGTATGGAGACAACAGCGGCAGCGTCAGGCGTGTTGGCGGTAGAGATGTGGACACACAACGGCCTAAGCTTTGTAGACGGCCATGTGCATTTGCGCGATCGATCGGCGAGACCAACAGCCACACTTTGCTGATTCGTTTCAAACGCCTCTGATTGGCTGGCAGATCCATTATTAACCAATGAAATCCGTGTTCATGATCCTTTTGGCCAATCGGATCATAGTATTGCTATGTAGCTGTTTGTGCGAGAAGGGACAACAGGCAAAATGGAGCATGGAGGAAAATGGATGTGGAGAGAGAGGGAGATGTGGATTTTTGGGTGTCATATTTGATTGATTCTTAATGGACAAAGTACGCGCTGCCAATGCCAGTCTACTTCCATCCCAAGCGTCCAGCCGCCGGACTGTAGGCGTTTAGTGGTAGCCCGACACTTCGGCGAAGTGGCCGCCCTGCTTGAACTTGATCATGAAGTGCGGCGCCTCCTTCTCCAACTTGCTTGGCTCGACGTCGAGCTCACGCAGGCCAGGCAGGCTCGAGGTCTTGACCTGGTCCATGCCCAATCGGATGGCCCAGTCCTCCGTGAAGACTGGCGATGGGAACTGCTCGCAGAACTTGCCGATGAGCTGCGCGGCCGGCAGCGGCAGGTTGATGAGCGAGCCTTCACGCTTGGTCACATCGAACACGTAATCCGCGATTTCCTTGTACGTGTACTCTTCGTCGCCGACAAACTCAAAGATCTCGCTGTTGATCGTCGAGTCCTGGCTGATGTTGTAGATCGCAGTGGCGACGTCGTTCACGAACACAGGCTGCAGCACCGCCGAGCCGTTCTCGATGAGAGGCACAGCACCGTTCTTCATGCGTTCCGCGGTCCACGTCAGGAGCTGGTCCTCTGGGCCGAAGAAAGCCGCCGAGCGCACGATGTTGGCCGTTGGGAAGGCCTTCTTGACCGCGACTTCGCCACGGTACTTGGACGCCGCCCAGATCGATGGCGAGTTTGGCTTGGCGAGGATCGTCGAGTGGTGGATGAAGCGAGGCACGCCCTCCTCCGCCGCGACCTCGGCGATCGTGCGCGCGAGCTCGACGTGGACGTCGTCGTACGTGTAGTTGATCCACCAAGGCAGCAGGTGCTTGGTCTGGTAGTGCTTGCCGGCCAAGTTGATCACGACGTCGGCGCCCTTGACGGCCTCGCGGATCGACTCGCGGTCGCGTGGGTCAAACGGCACGTTGGCGACGTTGCCCAGGTCGGCCATGAGCTTCAAGTGGCGCACTTCCATGTCATCGCCACGGTATGGCAGCACCATCGTGTTACCCTTGCGGCCTGTCAAACCAAAGAGCCCCTCGTCAGAACTCTCGCTCATTCCATCGCATCCTATCGCATCCGTGGTGTCCAGTCCAATCGCAATCCCATTCGAGAGCCGTAGAGGCGAGCAGCTCCGTCTCCATGACGAAGATGAGCTCTCGGACTGGACCACCAAAACGCTGATCCATCATCGTCATGACGTACCGAGTTCGGCGCAGACGTAGCGACCGAGCTGGCCCGTACAGCCGAAGACGGCGGCCGTGAAGCCCTGGCCCTGGACGCGGCCCACGGGGTTGCGCAGCAGCGCACGCGCCACGGGAGACAAGGACGACATTTCCGCTTTCCTTTGCTACGTGCTTCCCCCTTCTTCGCTGTCGTAGCTGGCGGCGTGTGGGGCACCTCGAAGCTTTGCCGGCCACACGGCTGCTCGGGTCACCTTCGCGCAACCTTCAGCTCACCTGGTGAGCTGATTATTCCTTATCGCAGGTGATGTATCATACGAATCAGGAAACACGGTACGAATCTGGTGATGAGTCCCCAAAAGAGTGTCGATAAGAACCAAAACTGAGGAGCTCCGCCCTGCAGGCACGAAGCTCGAGACAGAGGAAGCGGACGCCAACGCAGAGAAGGAGTATCGCTTGGGACTCGCCACTCGCATTGGGTCTTCTACGAGCACGTCGTCCACGAGCACCATTAGCGCGTCGCCAAATTCCGAGTCTCTGCGTCGTCGTACGCGCTCAGGATCGCACTCGAGCTCGTCCCCATCGAGCCAATTCCATCGCCAGAGCCGCTCGGAAAGCAGCAGCACGCGAGAAAGCAGCACGAACAGCGAGTACGAAGAGCTCGGCGTCCACGAGGAAGGAGAGGAGTACGCAGGTGAGCCAGGAGACGAGCGGGAGCTTCAATACGAGACGCGAGAGAAGCCGACCAAGATGAAGCTCGTGAACAAAAACGAAGTGGCGTACTCGTCGCTGGACTTGGAACCACCAAGCTCTCCGCCCCCAATGCGCCGTAACACGAGCGGTAACTCGCAGATCTCGCCGTCGTCTAGTACGCTGACGATTGCAGACACCCCGGGGTCGTCGAGAGCCTTCTTCAACGGGCAGAGCCATGGCTCGGACCCATCACCACACCGTCGTCAGCAAAGCGAAGCGTCGCGCGCTCGCTTCGCTGAGGCGCCGCACGAGTTCTACCGCTCAGCTGTGCTCGACATCCTACGAGCGCTGGAAGGGCCGATCCAACAACTCGCGCTTGAAGTCAAGGGTGCGCTGTTAGCGACTGGGTACGTTTCATAACCTTTCGAGATTTATGCGATTCGACCATGCTGACCGAATGTGATCTATATACCCATAGATTCGCCGCGTTGTGCTACCTTCTCGCGTGGTTCCAGGCCGTGCTCGTGCCGTTTTTCCTCGCGGTGTTCCTCATGTACCTCGTCGACCCGCTCGTCGAAGTCATCGACGTCTCACCCAAGTACTTCCTGTGCATCTGCACCTCCCGCGGCCGCCATGCGCGTCGCAAGTCTCGTGGTTGCTCACGTGCCTTCGCGTCACTGTGCGCCGTTGGTATTGTGTGCATTTTCTTTGGCTTGCTCGGTTACATCACCGTGCTCTCGGTTCATGGGCTGGACGTCGAGGCCTACCAGCAGGGCTACAGCCACCTCATCGAAGGCGTTGAGCGTGTGCTCGTTCAGATCGGCCTGCCCGTCAACATCACCACGACGCTCCACGACAATGTCGACAAGCTCGCGCGTATCGTGATCACGCAGACCATGGATCTGTTCTCGGTAATGTTTGTCACGATCATCTACCTCACATACTTCCTGTGTACGCGTACACGAGCCAGTGACGCCGGCGGCGCGTGGTCAAAAATCGACCAGGATATCCAGCGCTTCGTGACCCTCAAGGCGTTCCTGTCGCTGTTTGTCGCTCTGCTCGTGACAATCGTGTATGTGTCGCTGAACGTCGGCCTCGCAATCGTGTGGGGCATTCTTACGTTCATTTTGAACTGGATCCCGAACGTCGGCGCGATGATCGCGTCCGTGGCCCCGATTTGCATCATCGCGATCACGCCGTCCGAAGTCATGAACCCAATGGAGAAGTTCCTGGCGATGGCTCTGCCCATGTGCTTCCACATGTTTGTGGGCAACTTCATTGAGCCCAAGGTCTTTGGTAAGAAGCTGGAGATGGATCCCGTCATCGTCATCCTGTCGCTGTCGGCGTGGGGACTACTGTGGGGCGTTGTGGGCATGATGTTGTCTGTTCCACTGACTGCTGCGGCGAAGATCATGCTCAGCCACTTGAAGCTCTGGCCCGAGTTTGTCGCACTCCTTGAAGGCACATATTTCGCTCGGTATCGTGAGAAGAAGAACTACAAGAAGCACGAAAAGGATGAAGAAGAAGACTTCCAGACTATGGAAGTGCGGACAGACATTGAAAAGGAGCGTGCCATCAACGGCGGCATGCGTCCATGATCCGGTCAAGAGAGGAAGCCGATCACTGCATAGTAGGTAGAGCACGATGAAGCAGACACACAAATATTTTCCCCTTTAGTTGACAAGTATCACAGCGACCAGCGTGACAAGACTGCTTATCTGGATGGAGAACGTTGCTATTCTCCGTCCACTGTTGGTCTGGATCGGCGGACGCATACACCGGCATCGACTAGCGTTTGCAAACTGCTTCATGCACAGATCTTCATCAACGATCTCGATGGTGTAGTCTTCAAAATACGGCGGTTTGGCGGCTCGGTTGTCGTTCAACAGCATGAGCGCGCCGTCACAAGTGCGAGCCTCCTCTCTGCACGGAGCGTCGGCGAATCCCGGCGGCGTATTGTCAGCACCACAGGGATCCGGACTACAGTACCAGTTCTTGTCAGAGTCCTGGCAGACGTACTCGCCAGTCACGCAGTCCGGCCACAAGACCTCGGGCACAACGGCCGAGTTGGGCGAGCACGCATTCTCTCGGTCGTCCGGCAGTAGCAGCCCACAGTCGGAGAACAGTCGCGGCGCCATGTTGTCCGTGACAGTGCGGCAGATCTTGGCGGTTTTGGTTGCGTTGAAAAAGTAGGCGTTCATTGGCTCGGTGAAGGTGAGCGGCTGGGACGGATCGCACGCGTAGCAGAACGCCATGGCCAAGAAGAGCTTGGCTCGGTTGTGGTACTTCTCGCAGGTCGGCCCGGCCTCGATGAACGCCAGGAACTTGGTGTTCATATCGGCGTCGTGGGCTGGCAGACAGCAACTGGACGCGTGGTACCAACTGCAAAACCGCAGCGGCGGCGAGTTCTAAGCAGCCATTCCACTCGTCTGAGCGGGCGTGGGGGGGATACAAAGGCAAACGAAGAGCTCACCTTGCGTGGGGCGGTGTGGCGAATCTCACAGATATCTTCAGCATATATAGAAGACAGTAGGAGTCCCAAAAGAGCAGCTACAACCACGGCAGTATGCCGCCGAGTGATCTCCATTTTGCATTTGGAATTGGATTGTGAATGAAGAGCCGCCTGTCGCTTCAACTTAGAAATGAGCTCGTGGTGTGGCCCACACTACGCAGGTTATGAGTTTGAAATGGGTTTGGTTTCGTGACCCGGGTCTGCTGACTGCAAGTCTGTGAAGTGCTTTGCGACACGTTGGATGGGTTCATCCACGGACTGACCCGAATGGTAGAGACTGATCCTCACTCGAAAATGTTTCAGCCAATCAAACACCTCAAATCCTCATTTTAGCCAATGAAATTTACCCATAATCGATCAGTGCGCGGTATGATGACGACGGATTGGAGCAAACCCAACAAGTCAAACGGCCGAAAAAGCAGAGAAAGCTTCCCGCCACGACAAAGCATCCGGTGTCTACGCTGCTCGCGGCGTAATCCTCTGCCTCCGTGCATCCATCCACTCAAGTGACTGCCTCCGTCATCTTATTCTTCATCTCCTCGCTAAGGAGATCTCTTCGTGTAAATAAGACCCCTTCATAACAATGGCGACGGTCTCCGCTGCGGATCTGACGTCCAACGACTACTATGAGAACCTCGGCGTGGCGCGCAATGCGACAGAGGACGAGATCAAGAAGGCGTACGTTCGATCGCACTGTGGTGGTGGTGCTGCTGTGTGAGTAAGTGTACTGATGCCTGCGTTGGCTCTTGGTTGACACAGCTACCGCAAGCTGGCGATCAAGTACCATCCCGACAAGAACCCGATGAGCAAGCTGGAGGCCGAGGAGAACTTCAAGATCGTCGGCGAGGCCTACAACGTGCTCTCCAACAAGGAGACCCGCGAGATCTGTACGTTTTCACAAGTGTGCTAGCTAGTGATGGCTGCTGACGATTGAATCGAATCTGGCAGATGACATTTACGGCAAGGAAGGACTGGAAGATGGAGCGGAGCCGATGACCAAGGAGCGTGCGATGCGCATCTTCCAGGAATTCTTCCGCTTTGGCGATGCCATGGATCCAGACGCGCCGGAGCGCTCCAAGGGCTTCAAGCGTGCGGCTGGTGGCGTCGTGTACGCGCCGCTGAAGGGTCTGCTGTACGGTGGCAAGTCGGTGCTGGGTGGCGTCGTCATGGGCTCTGCTGCAGTCGTCGTCGGCGCTGGCGCGATGGTCGCTAACGTGGCGATGGGCGTGAAGGAAATGGGCGAAGCCGGTGTGAACGCTGCGCGAAAGAAGAGCAATTCCCGTGCATCGAGCGGTGGCGAAGACACGAGCGACGCATCGACCGCTGAATGTACGTTCAAATTCCACTTGGTTTAGGAGGATGGAATCGGAGTCGCTGACATCCGACCTTTCTATGATAGCTGCCGCTGCTGCTGCCGCTGATTCTGCGAACGCGAAGCCTACGCCGACTTTCATGGGTGGCCTGAAGAAAGCCACGATCGGAGCTGTCTCCGCCCCTGTTGCTGTGCGTTGGCCGGTATCAATTTGGTGGAACTTGATACGGAAGTGCTAATTCATGTTGCCGGATGACTATACAGGGTCTCGTGACCGGTGGCGGTGTCCTGCTCGCTAGTGGTGTGGCTGCGGGTGGGTACGTTGTTGGTGGGTTTGCTGGCGCTGCCTCGAACGTGGCGAGCGGTGTGAAGGAAGTGAAGGCGGCAAACCGACTTGAGAAACAGCGTCACGCGGAGAAGGTTCAGATTGAAACTGACCGACGAGCAAGTGAAGCTGCTGATGCGGAAGCGGAGGCGTCGGCTGCTGCCACGAGGGCCGAGGCTGCCGCTCACGAAGATACTGGTGTTGGTTCGCCTGCGAAGGAGAAGGTGGAAGTGGAAGAACCGGCAAAGCCAGCAAAGACGCTGGATGATCCGATTATGGTGCCACCATCCGCGCCTCCGCTCGATAAGGAGCCCACGTTTCCTCAGGCCGCGTGAAGCCACCGAGAGTATAAGTAAGCATAGAGTAGAATTTCGCAGCCATCAAGCCGACAGCACAGTTTATACAGTCCTCAGCTTTGATTAGTTAGTTTCTACCGCTGCGAGCTGGTCGATTGTGAAGCCCGACCCTCCCACAGCGCTGAGGAAGCACTCGAATCCTTGGTCTTCGAGCTCCTTGATGACTTCGGAGACTTCTCGATCCGAAAGCGACTGCGGCACGAGCGAGACCGTGCATCCACCACCGCCTGCACCAGTTAGCTTTGTCCACATACCACGAGCCTTGCAAATGGATGCAACGTCTTCGATGCGCGGGTGGCCAACACCCAGTGCATTCAGGATGGCGTGGTTCTTTACCATTTGCTCACCCAGAGTGGCTTCCGTGAGCGTGCCTTCTGAGCCCAAAGCGATAAACTGAGCGATGATGCCTTCGATCTCGTCGAAATATCTCTGTGTC
The DNA here is from genome assembly GCA_023334995.1 of Pythium sukuiense. Classification (NCBI taxonomy): domain Eukaryota; phylum Oomycota; class Peronosporomycetes; order Pythiales; family Pythiaceae; genus Pythium; species Pythium sukuiense. Next base: position 28,612 of record JAADVL010000127.1, read on the forward strand.
GCTGGCTCGTCAGCTTCGTACCGAACGCGAACGTTCGCAACTTGTTCTTTCGTCGACCGGGGCACGCGCGTGTTAACAACGAGGAATCGGAACGTAGAGAGATCGCACGCGATTCGCGAATAGCTTGGCGTTGGCAGTTTGCGGAATTCCAGTGTGCCACCAAAAGCTGCGACAGTGTTATCCACGCCTGATGGAGCACCATGGAGGATCACTTCTGCGGCAAATGCAAACTGGTTCACGAGCTCCAGGTTCTCCGGATCGTCGATGGATCCGAAGTTCTCACGATACTGAGCGAGCGCACCAGCCAACGCCACACTAAACGCTGCTGAAGAGCCCAAACCAGCTCCGATAGGGAACTTTCCGGCAGACGCACGTAAGCGTAGCCCTCCAAACTTGCTGCCCTCAATCCACAGACACTGGTCAGTCACATGCGCCACGCATAACCCCGCGTAACCACTATCCACGTACCCAGTCAGCAGCGGCGAGGAGTGGAGCAAAGCACACGTCAGGAAGAGCGCTGGTCGAAGAGTCTTGGCGCGCTCAGTGGTTTCGTTCACAACGAGCCTCTCAACCCGCTCCAGCACAGCAGCGCTGGGTCGTGGGAGAAAGGAGGCATCGGTCGTGGCGTCGCCAACGACTCCACGGATCGTGTCCATTGCGTACACTCGGCGCGTTGCAGCAGGAGTCCCATGGTACGCATGGAGCTCTGACACGTCGTCGAAGACCATCTCGATACCAGCGTCTTCGCCAGTGACGTGGTCCTATTAGGCATGGTTGCCATCAGTGGCACGGTCTCACTAACCAAAGAAGTATCCAAAGGACGTAGCCACGTACGATCGTCACGGAGAGCCGCAGGTCCGTCAGCGCCGCCGCGATGGACGGACAGCCATACACCACCGCATGCTCGCCAAACAGCAGCACCTTGGCTGGCGCCGACACGCGCACGCTCGTCGGATACGCCGCCGCCATCGCCACGCACTCGACACACTCTTCTCAGGCAGCCTCGCTGAGTTTATAAACCTAGTTACGATAGGTTTCATTTTCGTTCCCGTAAGTTACCCTGATAAATAACTTCGAAGGGTTACCTGAAAAATTACCGGCTGTCTTGTCCTCCATCCAGCGAATCCATCGTCCCAGGGCAGAAAGGAAAAGACGAACGGTGGCCGTTGGTTTTTACGGGCGGTGGGTGTTGTATTTACGCCACGGAGCTCTCCCCTCCTCGAAGCGGTACGGATGACATGCCAGTCGCTGCCATGGCAGGCAGGCACGACGCCATTGAAGTTGCTATGGCATCACGCACACGCCAATGGACTAAGCTATGGCTATGATACGTGTAGATGGAGACGCCTGCGGAGGACATGGAGATGATGGCCGAGACGGCCGAGGCGTCGACGGCCACGCTGTTCGACTACGCCATGGCGTCCACGTACAACACGGCGGGCACGAACGCGCTGGTCACGAGCGCCGACGTCGTGGCGGCCGAGGATGCTGACGCTGCTGCAGTGGCAGTGACGGTGGCAGTGGCGACGGAAGACGCGTACGCTGAGAGCCACGCGGTGGCCACGGAGGAGTCTATGGAGCTGGAGGACGCAGGAGAGACCACGCCAGCAAGTGAGACCGTGGCGACTGCTGTCACCGGGACTGACACAGCAGCACAGACCACGGCAGGAGTAGCGATGTTTAACCTTCAGCAACAGGAGACAGACTTGGTGACACCCCATGACAAGAAGACGGGGCGTCCGAGCCACCCTGCGTGGGAGCACTTTGTGCGTGGTGACAAGCGCAACCGCTTCCACCACCACGCGTACTGCAAGTATTGCTCCGCACACGGCGCCGAGCCGTCGCCTGTGCGTGGCGTGTCAGGCAACATGATCCGCCACCTGCAGAAGTGTATCTACTGCCCCGAGGAGATCGTCGCGCAGCTGCGAATCCTGTGCGCACAGAAGGACGCCGTGAACTTCAACAAGCGCCACCAGCAGCACCCGCCAAGCCACGTGAGCCACGGACAGTCGCCTGTGGAGATGAATGGCGTCGACGGCATAATCCAAGCCCATGCCATCGCAGCAGCGGCGGTCGCAGCGGCTTTTGGGGACAACGGATCAGGGCCAAGCGCTGCGAAGAAGCTCAAGCGGACAACGGAGAACGGCAATGGCAGCGCGGTCGCTGGGGGTGCAGCCCGACTGGGCCAGGACGCGATAGTCTCTGGCCCTCATGTGGCTCTACAGATGCCAGCGGAGATGTCGGCGGCAGTGCGAGGCCACATTGCCACGGCAGGCAAGAACAAGCCACGCGGCAACTTGGCGAATGCTCGCAACGGACCAAGTTCGACGCCATCGCAGTCTTCAGCCACGTTGCAGCCGTCAGTCGTGAACCAGGCGGCTTTGAATCGACTTGTTCTCAAGGCCACGCTCTCCAGTAGTCTTCCTCTCGACTGGATGGCGATGGAAGAGGCGTTTCGGTTGACTGCGCTCCCCGCTGGCATGCAAGAGAAAGCCAACTACGTCGCGATGCCGCTGAGAAGTGCACTGTATGACAAAGATCTCGTGGCTTCGCTCGCAGATGTGACCCACGAAACGCTCGTATCGCGCCTCAAGGACGACGTCGGCGCTGGTAATGGAGGCACTGGAGTGACGCTGGCGATCAATTTCTGGTTCAGTAAGGCCGAGCGAACGAATATGCTCCTCTTCTCGATCGTGGATGCGCTTGGTGAGGCCACGGCGTGGAAGCTCGTGGATGTCGGCATGGCAGACGTCGCATTGGAGGAGCTGTCTTCCCAAATCAAGACGGCAGTCGCTGCCTTGAGTGAGGAAGGGATCGCCTTCATCGCTATTGTGACTGATAGCCTGCTCGCGTACGCTGCAGCAAAGGCTGCTATCACCAGTGGTGACGACCCACACCCTCCGATCGCAGTCCTGCCGTCGTTTGAGGCGTTCTTGGTGAATGCTCTCGGTGTGATTCTGACAATATCCGAGTCCCACACTGAGACGATGGGTAACGTGATCGATCTTGTCGCTGCATTCAGTAACGCGGGTTTGAGAGACACGTTACGACGAGAGTGTGGGGACCCGGAGGCAGCACTGGTTCTTCCGTGCAAGGACAAGTGGTTTTCGTTCATCGACTGCATCGACTCGGTTCGCCAGTTTGAAGATATGATCAAGATCATCGGTCTACGGGCGATGATTCACCAGTCCGACGCTGCAGCTGCGGCCGCCACATCTCACTCAACGGAAGAAGCGGGAGATTCCTCATCGAGCTCGACAGCTAAGCATTCAAGCGCTGCTAGTGGTGTCACGGGAGTCAGTGGATTTCCAACTCACGTGCTCGAAACGATCCAGAACCCACACTTTTGGGAGACAGTCGTGTCACTGAGCGAGCTCATGTCACCGATCAAGGAGACGTACAAGCTCATGCTGAGTCAAAACCAATCGGCAACCACGACGTCGAGCAGCAGTCGAAGCAAGAGCACCAGTGCGATCATGACGTTCTCGTTGTCGAACGTCTTTTACCAGCTCGGCCGAATGTACCAGCAGTACACAGCGATCATCGCCGACTGGGAGGAGAATCCAAGCGCCTCTCGGCTCGTCGGGCACGTCCGCTATCTACAGGAGCAAGTCAACAAGACCTGGAAGCTGTACGACCAGCCGCTCATGTTCCTCGCGTACACGCTCGACTACCACATGTCGTCTTCCCTCTTGGCGCGAAACTTGTCGGCACTGCAGTGGCTTTCTATGGGGAAGTACGCCAAGGAGTACTTCCGCCGGTGGTTCTGTGGGGTCTCAGGGAGCTCCTTGCTGGGCAGACAAAATGCACGCGGCTCCACGCTGAACGAAGAGTCAGCGTCCCAGTTCCTAGAAGATGTCCTGGCTTTCAAGGAGCGCAAGTATCCTTTCGATGCCGACTCGGTGTGCGACTTCGAGAATCCTCGCGCGTTCTACCAGCTCATCTCCGACTCCAATCCCCTGATGCATCTCTTCGGCTCTCGCATGTTCAGCTTCATGAGTTCTGTGCCACAACTGTCTCGTGTCGTTCCTGGCAAGAACAGTGTCACACGTGTCGCCACAGTGGCATGCTCGCAGCCGCTGCTGCTGCCTCTCATCCAACTGAAGCTCCGAGCGCGCACAGCGGTCAAAACTCAGAGCTCAAGTGAATTCCTCGCAGCTCTTCTACACAACAACAGCCGAAATGCGCGACGATCGTCTGCTGGTGGAAGCCTCGATGCGGGGAATGGTGCTGCGGAGAGTGACAAAGCTTATGGCACGGCGCTGCTGTCTGGCTCAGACGAAGGTGCTACGCAGGGTATTTGGAGTGATCGTGAGTGGCGACTGCTTGCCAAGCAGTGGAAGCTCGAGTGGGAACATGAAGGGGATGTCGGCAATGCATTAGACACCGTCGCGGGCTTTAACTCGACTAGTGTGGTCTCTTCGCGTCTCCAAGTCGATCTGCTGACGTTGGACCAGATCTTCAAAGAGAAGCTGCCGTCGCGACTGCAGCAGAGCCGCGAGGAAGAGGCCGTGGTGGATGTGTAAGCAACCCAACCACCATTTCACTCGGCATTCGTGATTGCAATCGCGCGCTCGTCGGCTGGGATACTCCTAAACATCTCCTCCAGCGTGTCCGAGTCGTAGTCACCACTCGACAACGCCTCCAGCTCCACGAGCTCACGGTTCAAGGAGGCGTATCTGCCACGAAAGATAGTGTGTGAGAAGGCGAACTTCCCCATAAGACACTGCTTGTAAGTACGTACGTTCCTTTGAGAGTATCCATTCGCTCTTCCTTTCCGGCAATAGCGTCTCGCATGGTCGCGCAGCGTGTCTGGTGCTTGAGATTCCGCTTAGCGGCGTCCTGAACTTGCTTTTCCAGCAAAACCAAGGTCTCCTCGGACTGTCGCATCCAATCTTCGTGGCTCGAGTCGCCTGGGCGGCCATTGGCCTCTTCGTCCTCTGTTGCAGGCTCGTCGGGAGTCGGCTTACTGCCGGACGAACCCACTCGGGGACTACGTTGAGAAGTGCTGTTAGCACAGAGTGGCTTGAGCCATGAAGACCACATAGTGTCAGGACAAACGCACCTGCCGTTGTTGTTATTGCTCTTGGTTTTGGGCTGTCGGCATGACCCATTCGAGCCAGCGAGAGCTGAGACCGTCGGCGCGGTTGGCGTTGACGAGCGGGACCTAGGCTTTGTCGCGCTACTCGCTCCAGTGCTGGTGTTCACGGGCGGTGGCGGCTGCGGCGTCCTCCCCGTCGGTCGACTGGCCGCCGGGACCTTCTTACTGTCCATACTGTCGATGTCGGAAGCTGATGGAGTCCTTTCCTCTATCAATCATACAAGCACTACCAAGGATCGAAAGCGAAGGAGGAACGCGGTGCTATTACAGGCAGGAAGAAGAAGGACGAAACGACGCGACGGCTCCTGTCAATCCAACCAGGGAGTGTAGCCATTTCTGATGGTGCATAAACGGGAGCGATCTTGAGCACGAGCTCACGGAAGCCCTGGAGCGGCAGTTGACTCCACAGCATCCACGACTTCTTCGTTGGACTCTCTCTCTCTTGGAGACTTTCCTCCGATGGAAGTTGCAGGTGGCACGGCTCGAGTTGCCTTCGGCATCTGGCGCCAGGTCTTCATTTGGTGGCGAACATCCTCGGTACAAGATGCGCACTCCGTCGAGAGGTGGTCCCACATGCCATGGAAAATACTTCTCGCGAGGTTGAGCTCCTCTTGCGCCAGCTCTTCGCCCTTGTGGAAATCGTGCTCGGCATGGACGTGGGCGCCGCAGAGATCGCACACCACGTCTATCGACTCGTGTTCTTTGGTCTTCAGATGCGGAGAGCTCTTGTGCTTGCCCTGCTCAGTGTGAGTGTGGGAGAAGAACTGCCAAATCGGGTGCTTGGGATGGTTATCCGTCTTCCACTGCTCGATCTTTGCTTGAAGGATCTGAGGTCCATCCATTTTCTCGTGCTTCAGTCGGTTGGGGTCTTCCACCTGAGGCGGCTGGATGCGCTGCTCGCATGACTCGTGCTCGGCCTTGTCTACGTGCACCGTGTGCGTCATGCGAGTCGGGGGCTCCATAGTACAAATTGAATTCTGGCTGGGTTTGATTGTGGAGTTCGCCACCGCACAGTTGGCCTCGTGGGCGACCGGGAGGAATCAAACCGCCACAAAAATAGGTGAAATTCGCTTGAAGGCTAACACTGGCGGGTCCCACATCCCGACTATAACCAAGCACAGCCATGTTCTACCTGCACATGGCCCCGCCACCGTCCACGAGCTCCGGCTCAGGCGGTGGTGCTTCGCGGCTGCCGACCCCGAGTCGGCCCAAGTCCGCCGGGCCGGCGATATGCGTGCCCACCATGCAATCTTCAGTACCGCAAGTCGTCGGCCGGTCAAAAGCCGATGTGATGGCGACTATGAGACCCGCAGCGCATGTTGGCTTCTCCCCTCGGGCACCCGTAGCCCCGCGGCCTACGATCGGACCTGCAGCAGGCGCATTGCGAACTTCATTCGGCAGTTTCCAGCGTGTTCTACAGGCCAGAAGCCCCCTTGCACAGCCTCGCTACACCGAACAGGCTGGCGAGACTCCAAAGGAAGCTGCTCGCGAACCGGAACAACGCACCAACGACTCGTCGAGTGCACCCACGGTAGCCAACTCCCTTGTTGCGTCCACAGCTACCGCTAACGTGTTCCACGCGATGACGGCACGCAAGACTGCCGAGGAAAACGCCAAGCAACTCGCTCGGCGGCTCGCGCATTTTCGAGCACAAGAAGAGAAAGTGCTGCGCGAGGTCCAACTCATGAAGCAGCGACTAGAGAACCTGCTTGTCGAGCAAGAGAAGAAAGAGGATGAAGAAGCAGAGCTGGACACCAACTCTAGCCCCAAGAAATCACCTGTAAAGTTGGCCGCTAGACGCCCTTTGTCCGCAACCAATGCGTCACGAACTGTAGACGTTTCGACACCACGGAGTCGAGAACAGCTTCAGGTTCTCATGGTCAGAGTTCCCTGACTGTGGAGATACTTCGATCAATTGTGGCTCGCTAACAACTGTGAGATCCCCCCAACAGAAGCAACGCCGAGTGATTGAGGCGAAGAAGATGGAGGCAGCGCGGCAACAGAAAGAGAGACGACAGGTTCGCCCCTTCCTCCGATATATTGCTGATAGGAAGCGGCCTCTCTAACCTGCTGGGGCTTGATGCAGGCGGCGCTGGAGATGCAGAAGCAGAAGGAGGCTGCTGAGCAAAGCCGCAAGGCACTGCTGAAGGAGCGGATACGGCAAGAAAGGCAGCGAGCCCTTGACCAGCGAGCCGCGAAACAAGTATGGTCTCTTGTTCATGCCTATTATTGACGACATAACGGCGGGCTCACTATGGGTTTTTGTATTGTACGGCAGCATCAATTGCTTGACGTCCTGGAGCAGCAGCACCACGCACGTCTTCGGCAGGAACAAGTGCGTGAACTGGCAGCGACGCGACTAGTGAACGAGATGAAAGAAGAGGAAAAGAACATCGCGCTGCGTCTCGAAGCGCTCAGACTCCACCAGGACCACATCAAGCGCGGGCTCGAGATCACGTTCAAAGGCGTAGGTTCGCTGGCTGTGATCTCGCATTGACTAAAGAGGACTGACAATTCCCCCACATGCTTGCTAGTTCTCACAGCAGCCGTCGCCGCCACGCCCCATGTCCGCACGAGCAGCTCCGCCTCGCTCTCATAGAGTCACCAGCCCTCGGATAGAACCCTTCGCGAGCGTCGATGCCGACAATCTGTGAATATGATCGGTTTTCCCGTTGCACTTCGTTGGATATGGCTACATTTTATACCGAAAGATACCGGTTTTCAGTCAGTATTGGCGCGAATGCTGGCACAATTGACGAGTCGAAAATGGACACCGACGCCATTGCTGCCTGCAAGCGGCGGCTCGCCTTCTTCCTCTCGGAGCTGCGCTGCCCAGCGTTCCTCACGCCGTCGGAGGAGCGCGTGGCGTCGCCGTCACACCGCCGCACGCTGCTACTGTGGCTTTACGCAGTGTACAAGAAACCAGCGCAGCGCTATGCCAGCGAGGATCAATGGGCTCGTGACGAGCCGAATGCGGAGCAGCTCACGCTGTGGCTGCGAGTGCTGCTGGGCGGTGGAGAGAGCGACGTGTACACGGAACTGTTGGAGACAGCGGAGCTACAAGATGTCGCACTGCAGCAGTTGCTGCTGCTGGTGGAGACTGTTCACGGTCGGATGCTACTGGAGGTGAGAAAGGTGGCGTTGCATTGGATCTTGAGAGGATACGGTAGTGATGGAACAGATATTGGGGCGCGTACAGAGTCAAGGAGACAGAAACATACTCCAGGAGGCCAGTGGGCTACTGGCTGATGTAGCTGTAAATCAGGTGCGTGGTGTCAGTGCAGGCGTGTCTTGGATGGGGGTCTGACGTCGTGTCTTGGACAGGAGTCGGTCTTCGACGACCGCTGCGAGATCTTCCCACTCAGTATTCAGATGATGGCCAGCGAGTTACGCCACGGCTCAAAGAACTCGACTCTCACGAGCTTGTTCGACGACGACATCGCCACGTTACAGCGTGTGAGTACAGTTGGAAGTCCCACTGCTGGAGAAGAGTCCACACACTCACTGACGAAGTTAACTGCAGCAACTTGAAGCTCTCGAGGGCCGGGTTACCACTGCAAAAGATCGGTTGCAGGCCCTTCAAACAGTCGCTGTTGACTCACTTGAAGGAGCACAGCAGGATTCAAGGGTATGTACAATGTGACTGTGACTATGGAGGTGGTGCTTTCGATCGTGGAGCTCACGTTATGTACTGCAGTCGCTGAGTGCTGAACTCGGGCGGTACCTACTAGACTGTGTCGACCTCATCGATCGGTGCGTATGCTCCCTTGACCAGTCAACAGCCCCAGTGGGACGGAGCTAACGTTGAAACTTGGTGCTGTAGAGTGACAAGGATGTTCAAGGGCGAGCTGTCGCCGTGGATGAACCCTCCGAAGCCCAACCTCGCAGGTGTTGGCGACGCTGCTGCCTCGGCCTACGAGAACGTCGACCACGTGCTGCGGTTCCTGGAGAACTCGCAGTCGTTTGCGAACGCGGACCGAGACAAGCACCAAGTGCAGGCCACGCAGGACGTCGCCCAAGCGTGCGTTCCGATCGTTCTTGTTCCCCGCCTTTCTCGACGACAAGATCCTGACGTCTGACGCTTTTTCTGGTCATGTTGACTCAGTTGCCAAGAGCTCATCGATCGGATCTCTCCAGGGCTCCGTGATCAGCTCCAAACGCTCGAGATGGCGCTTGCCACAGCGCAATCTCACGGACGTTAGCTAGGAAGTGTCTTCCTTCATCCAATACACGCCCATGAGGTATTATACCTGACCTTGTTTTATTGGATGAAATACGTATGTTTCATTGGCTGAAATTATGGATCTGATCTCCAAAAACAGCCTTTGGAACGAGTAGCTCAGCTCACTGTCAATTGCTTCCTCGGTGGTGCGTCTCGACTCGCGACCACCGTCGGACTACGCTCGCGATTTGCCAGCCACGCTCGTCGTCGAAGCCACTCACAGCTACGTCCACGATGCTGCGCTGGCGCAACGGGGATGAGGGCCACGCGTCGTCCACGCCCACGCGCGTGGTGGTGCCTGGCATCCAGAACCTGGGCAACACGTGCTTCTTCAACGCCATTCTCCAGGCGCTGGCGGCCACCGAGAGCTTCGGCATGTACTTGGAGCACGTGCTGGATCTGGCGCACCGCCGTGACCGCCACTTGGCCTTCGCTGACGCTCTGTCGGGCTGCATTAAGAGTGCGTTGTGTGAGGAAGATGTGTGGCGTTATGGTTGGTTTGAAGGACTGATTGTGGTTGTGTGGTTGATGGCTAAATTGCACAGAGTTGGCGCCTGTGGATGTGGATGACAAGTGCTCGAGCGTCGTGCCCAAGGACCTGAATCGCGAGATGTGCTCGAGACTCACGTCGTTTCGAGGCAACAAGCAACAGGTGCGAAAGAGTCGCATGGAGGCCTTGGGGAGGCTGACGGACTGATTAATGACGGCATGGTCAAGTAGGATTCACAAGAGCTTCTCCAGTTCCTGGTCAACATGGTGAACGACGAGCAGCAGAGTTGCAAACGCCGTGATGGCGGACTGATCGACATCTTTTCGATGCTGGGGCTCGTCAGTGGCAGTGCCACCGGCTCCAGCACGAATAGCTCGTTCAGTGAGGACCAGTCGTTTGGCGGCTCCATCAGCGATCTCTGCTTCGAAGAAGCCTTGGAAGAGCGACGATGGAACCCACTGTACGGCCTACAAGTCGATCTCATGCTGTGCTCTGGCTGCCGACGCTATCGCCCTATGACGAACCGTCGTTTCCTGGACGTGTCGCTGTCATTTGGAGAAGACGCCGTGACAAGCAAGAAGCCTATTTCGCTGTTCGACTGTCTGAGGCGATACACAGCACCGGAGGTGATCTCGGGCGTCGAGTGCAGCTACTGCACCGCTGAGGGTGAACTCGAGCTGCTTCGGCGAGACTGCCATGACCTCGAGAGCCAGCTTGACGCTAATCCAGGCGATCTCGACGTTAAAATGGAGCTGCTCCAGCTAAAGCATACGACCGACTCGATCCGAGCGATGCTGGAATCAGAGGACGAGAAACTGTTCCAGCTTGACGTCGCAGGTGAACGCTGCCGTGCGCTGCGCGACTACCAGAAGCGGCTCCAGTTTTCGCGCTGCCCAGACGTGTTTTGCTTCCATTTCAACCGCAAGGTCTTCCACGCCTACAGTGGAAGCATGCGCAAGCTGGATACCCACGTAGCGTTCCCGATCGAGCTCGATATGAGCCCTTTCTGTCGCTACCAGCAGCCATCTCAACAAGTTGCAGCCACAAACGGCGATGGCTCGGCCACAAACGGTTATCACAAGCCTCACGAAGCTCATCAGCACACGAACACGAGAAGCTACGCAGAAGACCGCGAGTTCCTCCTCTACGAACTGGTTGCTGTGATTCTGCACCACGGAAACGACCGGTACGGCCACTTCACAGCGTTCCGTCGCGTGCGGGAGACGAAGCAGTGGTTTTTCATCTCGGACAACACTGTTCGAGATGCGACGGAGGCCGAAGTGCTCGGAAGCTGTGCTTACATGTTGTTCTACGAGCGCAAGCATCGCCATGATCCCAGCGACAGCAACGGCTTCGCCAAGGACTTGCACAACGGCACAAACGGACATCACAGCAAATGGGACGCCACAGCAGAAGACGAAGATGAGGATGATGAGGCCGCACTCGCCAGAGTGCCCGACGAAGAGCCTAGCTACCGATAATACGTGAATACTGTCGAATTGAATGCGAACGATCGTGAACTCCTGTAGCCTCTATTGTTCCTCAATGCCAAGCAGCAGGCATTTGCCCATGGCCATCCGTGTCCGTGGTGCACTGGTGGCGTTTCTGTCGTGTGTGGATGGATGCCTAGTCGAAGCCATACTCCTGCCTGCAGTTCTTGACGACGCTCATGAGGAAGCCACTACGATTCCGCACAGTAGTCAAGTTCGCCGAGCCAAATCGCGTGAGCACGTCATTGGCGAGACCCTCGGACAATTGCGCGAGCGTCTCGTAACATTTCTCACTCAACTCCTCCAGCGACGACAAACTGCGGCTGTTGACGAGACTCACCAAGTGGTTCTGCACCGACACGGGTAGCGACGCTACGGCCCGATCAATCGACGGGTGACTCGAGAAGCGGCCACCGGTTGGAGCACCAGCTCCCTGGTGTTGGTAGTGAAGGCGTGGATCGGTCTGTGCGTGCATGGGCTGCCACCCAGCAGGCGCAGCAGGAGGCGCCTCCATGGCATAGGCCGGTGCAGGAGCATATTGTCTGTCATAACCTACCTGGGCTTGGGGAGCAGCGCCTCCTGGCGCATGTGCGGCTGGTGGCATCAGGCTCTCGTGAAAGTGGCTACTAGCGTGCTCAGGATGCTGCGGGCGCGCCATTGGAACGTGAGTTGGCTGACGGTCGTGCAGTGGTGCGCCACCGGTGTACGGCTGGTGCTGGACAGGGGCATGCTGGTATGGTTGTTGTTGCGGCTGAACGTGGTGGTAGTGTTGCTGCTGAGGCTGTTGGTGGCTCGCCTGTGCAGGATGCTGCCTGTATGTGGTGGTTGCAGGAGCAGTTGCGTGGCTTGGCGATGGGCCTCGTGGGTCGCTCGGTTGTGGTCCACGCTCCTGCACGCGGTTGATGATGCCAACAAGAAACCCGTTGAGGTTACTGACCTGGCCCAGATCTGCTTCCGCAAACTTGTCCACAGCCATCAAAGCAGTGGACTCAGGCAAGTGCTTCAGCCGAGACAACACGTTGTCATTGATGGCTTCCGGTAAACGGTTGGCCCTGATCAACGCATCCAGTCGCGATCGCACTGCAGGCGGAAGGCGGTTATACACGTCCGATTTCTCGATATGGCGGACACGGGGTTCGGTGCTCGTTGCCGTCGACGCCCGATGAGGATCCGCCGGAGAGCCCTCGTTCCGGCGACGACGAGGATCTGACGGCTTGCCAACCGCAGCAGAAGGTGCCTTCGTTGGCGTACTAGTTGGTTCGTTGACACGCGGGGCGGCGGAAGTAGCGCTTTCCGACTTGGCCTCCACTGTGGGCGGCTGGGTTCCCTCCGTCTTCAGCTTTTTCACAACTCGCCCAAACTCATCCAGCTCTTGTGGCTCACTAACTGCCTTCACTTTCGCAGGTGCCTGAGAGAACGCACTCGTTGTCGTGAACGTACCAGGTTTGTCGAGTCGGAATGGAATCTTCATCGTGGACACGCCCGTGCGTGGCATCGGAGGCGCATATCCAAAGGCAAACAGCCCAGGATCCGAGGCTGCGTCGTCCACGAACACAGACACAGGCGGCAGACTTTCCACGAGGGGGTTCTCGGCCAGATATTCGCGGTAGAGACGCATGATGAGTGCGTTCTTGTCCCGGATATCTTTCATCGGCGTGCGGCTGAAACGCGCCACAATCGAGGACTGCGCAAACTCTGGCAGGGTGGCAATCGACGCAAACGACGCTCGGCTGACCTGCGCGATACGAAACTGGCCACTCAACTCGAAGTCCAGAAGTCGGTCCCACACCGCGTCGCTCAGTCCTCGCTGATCCGGCTTGTACGGACCTCGGGCGTCGCCCGCGCGCTGGCGCTTTGGGCTGCGCGCGACAGACGACACCGACAGCGATGGCGACGACGCCACGCTGGACGTAGCCTTGCGCTTCTCGGTTGGCTCATCAGTGCCAGCGGACTCAACTGGATGCTCGAACTCCTTGTTGAAGCCGTCGCCTGGGTTCTCCGGATCGTACTCGCCTTCCTGGGCTTGCGCCGATTCCAAATCAGGATCCGCCGGATCGTACTCGTACCCTTCGTCGCCGTGCGATGGATTGGCTGGGTCGTACTCATCCTCATTGTGCTCGTATCCCCCATCATCTTGCTGCTGGTAATCGTCCCCTTGCTGTCCATTTTCGCGTTCTGCGTGCTCACGCTCGCTCAGGTCGCTGCTGGTTTCCTCATCCGCTGCGTCAACAGTCGACACCTCCGCATTAACTTGGCCTTCCGCAGGCTCAGTCACAGGAGCTGATTCACCATGCCCATGGCTGTCCGATATAGTCGTCTTCTCCCCCACAGCGGCGTGCTGCGTCGCGTCGACGGCGTCCTTCGCCTCCACCTCGCTCGCCATTATTGCGTCGAATGTCGTGCTGCTGGCGCCAAGCACACTGTCGCGCGTAGCTCTTCACCACGCAAGGGACACGTCCCGAATCCAACAGACTCGCATTTGCGTAAATACGTTTTTACGTTTTTACGATTCCATTCCAAAACACGGTGCTCTTCTCGATGACGAGGCCCACGTCTCACCAGAAATGGGCCACAGTCCAAGTTGAATTTGGTTGAAAGATTGTTTTGTCCGCTACTGTACTTTAACCTGTAAATCGCCGCCCATACTTCAACCAAGTGAAACCTCCTTTGCCAGACGGTTGGACTTTCTTGACTGACGGCAAGAGTGCGCGGCCAATCCGAGGCGTTCGTCTGCAGCGAGCTCCACGACGGCGGCCACGCCCACAGCCGCAGCAATCACCGCGCCCCCGGGACACTGACGTCGCTCCCGTGCGTGTTTGCCTACGGTAGTCATTCGCAGATTCAACTCACCCACACTAGCGCGCATTCACATCACCACCATGTTCGTCGTGCGCAACGCTCCTCGCCGCGCCTTCCGCGGCGCCTCGCAGCAGCAGCGCGCCATGGCCAGCGGCGGCAAGGCCGTGTTCAACTGGAAGGACCCGCTCCACCTGGACGAGCAGCTCACGGACGAGGAGCTGATGATCAAGAAGTCGGCCAACGACTACTGCCAGGGCAAGCTGTTGCCGCGCATCGTGCAGGCCAACCGCACCGCGACCTTCGACAAGGCCATCATGCGCGAGATGGGAGAGATGGGCTTCCTTGGCCCCACGATCCAGGGCTACGGCTGCGCTGGCGTCGGCTACGTGTCGTATGGCCTCATCGCGAACGCCGTCGAGCAGGTCGACAGCGCCTACCGCTCGGCCATGAGCGTGCAGTCGTCGCTGGTCATGCACCCGATCAACACGTTCGGCTCGGAGGAGCAGAAGGAGAAGTACCTCCCGCGTCTCGCGACCGGTGAGCTCATCGGCTGCTTCGGTCTGACGGAGCCAAACCACGGCTCGGACCCGGGGTCGATGGAGACGCGCGCCAAGCTTGTTGGCGGAAAGTACATCCTCAACGGCTCCAAGAACTGGATCACGAACGCCCCAATCGCGGATGTGTTCCTCATCTGGGCCAAGGACGACGAAGGCGACATCCGCGGCTTCATCCTAGAGAAGGTTCGTACTCCTACTCCTAGTGGCGTTGTCTTGATGGGTGATTCAGATGGCTGATGTCGAGTGTTGCTTTTGACCCACAGGACTTCCCAGGTCTGGCGACCCAGTACATCGACGGCAAGGCCACGCTCATGGCCTCGGCCACTGGCATGGTGAGTTTTCATAGGGGTCTGTGTGCGTGCAGCGTGAAGCTGATTGGATCTTTGTCTTCGATAGATCTTCATGGAGGATGTTGAAGTGCCGAAGGAGAACATGCTGCCGAAGGTGAAGGGCCTGAAGGGTCCTTTCACGTGTCTGAACAGCGCTCGCTACGGAATCTCGTGGGGTGCGCTCGGTGCTGCCTGTAAGTTTAACAGACACGTTCTATGATGGTATGTTACGTCTCAGTCATCTCACTCGCACATGTGTGAACAGACTCGTGCCTCGACGTTGCCCGCAAGTACACCCTGGACCGTAGCCAGTTCGGTGCGCCACTGGCGGCTAACCAGCTCATCCAGAAGAAGCTCGCCGACATGGTGACCGAGATCTCCCTCGGTCTCCAGGGCTGCATGCAGGTCGGCCGTCTCCTGGACCAGGGCAAGGCCCCAGTGGAGCTCATCTCGCTCGTCAAGCGTAACTCGTGTGGCAAGGCCCTCGAGATCGCTCGCAACGCCCGTGACATGCTCGGTGGCAACGGTCTCTCGGACGAGTACCACATCATCCGTCACGCTGTCAACCTCGAGGCCGTCAACACGTACGAAGGCACGCACGACATCCACGCGCTGATCCTCGGACGCGCCATCACCGACATCCCTTCGTTCGTGCCACGCATGGCCAAGTAAGCTGTCGGTCACCACACGATCTAATAGCTAATGAGAGCCCGTTATAAAGCAGCTCGTGCATGATCCACCACCACCATCGAGCCATTTTCGTCAACAGATCTTGTCGTCCACACGTCGCATTCCTTGACTAATAGTCTGATTTTATCTCGATTTTATCCCGACCTGCTCCAAATGTCTGGCTCTGATTGGCTGAAAATAGAGCCAATCACCCGTCCACCCCTCGGCTCCCCCCCCACTTCACTGCCGCGTGCTTGGGGGCAGGGCGGTCTAACGCAAACTCACGGAAGCTAGAGCTCCAGGCGCATCAGCACCTCGGCGATCTCCACGCATCCACGCGCCACCACCAAGCCCCTGCTCACCAGATCGAAGGCCACGCGTTGAGAGGCTCCATCCACGCACGTGTTGTCGTGATTCCGGTTACAATCCGTGCAGTACAAGTCGAGATATCGATCGAAATCTGAAGAGCTCCCCGTCGTGAACCATGACCCAGAAGCTCACGGACCTGATCAAGAGCGTACGCCAGTGCAAGACGGCGGCGGAAGAGCGCGCCGTAATCGCCAAGGAGAGCGCGCTCATCCGCACGGCGTTCAAGGACCAGGACAAGCAGCACCGCAGTCGCAATGTGGCCAAGCTGCTGTTCATCCACATGCTCGGCTACCCGTCGCACTTTGGCCAAATGGAGTGCGTCAAGCTCATCGCGAGCCCGTTCTTTGCCGAGAAGCGCATGGGTTATCTGGTGGGTCATGCGTCGTTGAACTGATGGCGTCGGGAGAGTGGAGGACTGACGGGAGACTGTGATATACGGATTCGTACAGGGCTTGATCTTGCTGTTGACGGACCAGGAAGACGTGCTCACGCTGGTGACCAACTCGGTGAAGAAGTGCGTCGCTGTTGGCTCGGATGGGGGATGGGAGCTCGTGCTGACTGTGTCTGTGTGTGGATTTGCGACAGTGATCTGAACAACCCGAACCATTTCATCGCTGGTTTGGCGCTCACGGCCGTGGGCAACGTAGCCAACGTACGTTGGGCTTCTCTGTTTCGTTTCACTATTGAAGGACGCTAACGTGGTGGCTGTGCTGTTGTGTAGGCGGACATGGCGCGTGATCTGGTCATGGATATCGACAAGCATCTTCGTGGCGACAATGACAACCTGCGTAAGAAGGCGGCGCTCGCGGCCGTGCGTGTGTTCCAGCAAGTGCCAGAGCTCGTGGAGGACTTTGCGGAGTCGATCCACGGCCTACTGCGTACGAAGAACCACGGCGTGATGGTCGCCGGTATCCACTTGATCCGCGAAGTCATCTCGCTCGATGAGACCAACCAGCGGTTCTTCAAGGATCTCGTGCCAACGCTCGTGCGCGATCTGCGTAACCTCTTGTCGATGGGGTACTCGTCTGAATACGATGTCGGCGGCATCGTCGATCCGTTTCTCCAGGTCGCAGTGCTCAAGTTGCTTCGTCTGCTCGGCAAGGGCAACGAAGAGGCGAGTGAGGCCATGAACGACGTGCTCGCGCAGGTCGCCACGAACACAGAAACTGCCAAGAACGCTGGTAACGCGATCCTGTACGAGTGCGTGCTCACGATCATGGCCATTGAGAGCGACAATGGACTGAAAGTGCTCGCGATCAACATCCTGGGCCGCTTCTTGCTCAACCGCGACAACAACATCCGCTACGTTGCGCTGAACACGCTCTCAAAGGTGATCCACAGCGACGCCGCTGCTGTCCAGCGCCACACGAACACGATCGTGGACTGCCTGAAGGACCCGGATACCTCGATCCGCCAGCGAGCCTTTGAGCTGGTGCACGCGCTCGCCAACTCGTCCAACATCCAGCCGCTTGCGCGTGAAATGCTCAACTACCTCGTGATCGCACCGAACGAGCAGAAGCCACTTCTGTGCTCCAAGATCGCTGGTACGTTGGAACAGAGATGTCATCCTGTTGTGGGTAACTGATCGGTTGTTGTTGTGTGTAGATGTTGCTGACCGCTACGCGCGTTCGGAGCGCTGGCACATCGACACGCTGATCACGATGCTGTCGATTGCCGGTGCAACGCTGCCGGATGAGAGAATAAGCAACTCGCTGATCTCGCTGATCCAGCGCACGCCGCAAGAGCACGCGTACGTCGTACACAAGCTGTTCTGGGCGCTGCACGACGACATCACGCAGCTCGCACTTGTGCACGTCGGTATTTGGTGCGTCGGCGAGTACGGCAGCCTGCTGCTCGAGGATCCACCGTCGTCAGAGGACAGCTCTCTGGGCGACAAGGCCAAGGTGACTGAGGCCAGTGTCGTGGACCTGTTCCGAAAGATCCTGCGTTTCCACGCGGCTACTGACATCACCAAGGCGTATGCCCTAAACGCCATTCTCAAGCTCACGACGCGCTTCAGTGGTACTGTGGAGATCCAGAAGCTGCGCCAGTTGATCGCGTCGTTCAACAACTCGATGATCGTTGAGCTGCAGCAGCGTGCGTGTGAATACACGACGCTGGGCGAGTCGCGATGGGACTCCCTCCGACCTGGTATCCTCGCCGTGATGCCAGCAATCGATATGGCCGTGGTGCGTGCTCGTCAGTCGCGTGTCGATGGTGACATGAGCGCTTTCACGAGTGATGACCTTCTTGGCGACAGCTCTTCTTCCAGCGCACCTGTTGAGCAGCCAAAGCCTGTCGCTGCCGCACCGAAGCAGCCACAGAACCTGCTAGATCTGGACGACATCTTCGGTACGGGCTCGTCGCCGGCTCCAACTGCTCCTGCCCCTCAAGCTGCACCCGCTTCTGCTGCCGTCGATCTGCTTGCGGATCTGTTCTCAACCGGGCCAACACCGACACTAGCTCAGCCCGCGGCAGCTCCAGCATCCGCTGCTGCGCCAGACCTTCTTGGTCTATTGGATTTCGGAGCTCCTGCTGCGCCAGCACCTCCGCAGAACCCACAGGTCCGTGCTTACGAGAAGAATGGCTTGACAGTCGACCTCGAGCTGTCCAAGCCCAACAAGGAAGACCCATCGATCACGTACATCATGTCGACGATCCGCAACAACAGCCCCGCGCCGTTGACCAACTTCGTCTTCTTGGCAGCTTTCCCCAAGTACATCAAGCTGAAAATGGAGCCTCCAAGCGGCGACAACTTGGCGACGGGAGGTGGAACGATCACACAAATGGTCAAGATTCAGAATGGCCAGCACGGAGAGGTAAGTGTCCCCATGCGATGTTGGTCCTGTCCCTGTGAAACAATCATCCTGATCTCTGTTCTGTTGTTGACACTTTCGCAGAAACAAGTGCAAATGCGTATGAAGCTCGAGTTCCTCGTGAACGGCAACAAGGTGGAGGACATGGTCGCAGTCAGCTCGTTCCCGGCCAACTTCTAGGATCGTCGCCCCCCGTTTCGCAGGCGTCGGCGTCGGCGTCGTAGTCCGTCGTCCGTCGTCCGTCGTCCGTCGTCCGTCGTCCGTCGTCCGTAGGATTTGCTGTGTTCCCTGTATTGCATCGAATGGAATGTTGCAACTAGACTCGCATGGCTCGATGTTTTGTTCATGTTTGCACCCACACTGAGTCAGCAAGATCTACTTCGTGGCCTTGAGCGTCGATCGCCGGAACTGCCAGTACTGCGCACGTGGAAGATCGATGTCGGTCTCCAACTTTTCCAGGAGCTGCATCATGCACAAGCAAAGTCAGAATGAGCATCACGGTGAAGGACGGATATGGTCGCTGGACTCACCTTGGTGGCCGCCGCGACGGCATCGGCAGTCCCTTCGTTCGCGTACACGTCGACAAGTAGAGCCGCGGCAAACACACACTCAGAGTTGTCGTCCAGTACAGCGGTACACTTGATCTTGAGGAATTCGGCAAAGTACGTCTCCTGGCTATGGATGAGGCCGCGGATGTAGTTCCACGGGCTCTCGTTGTGAGGCGCGAACGCGATCTTGGCGAGCGCGTACTCGATCTCGCGCTGGCGGTCTTCGACCGTGAGCTGCGTGGTGTGCTTGATCACAAAGAAGCGCTGGTTCCACGCCGAGTTGTTGCGGATGTCCTGCGCCAGCAACCGATCAATGTAGGCCAGCTCGTCGTCCCAGAGCGAGAAAGTGCGGATCGCCCACTGGCGGTGGGCCCATGCGTGGTAGTTCTTCGAGTCTTCTTCGATGGCTCGCTCAGAGAACACCTTCTCCTGGCTTCCGTCCCCCAGCAGCCTGCAGATCTCGCGGCGGTGGTGCCAGATCTGGTAGTTCTTGGGGTTCGCGATGGCCATTTCCTCCGTGTACACGAGCTCGTCGTGGAGATCCGAGCCCAGCGCCTCCAGCGCCTTGCGGCGGAACGACCACGCCGTGTAGTTGGCTGGGTTCGCGTCGATCACGTCTAGCGTTAGACGCAGCGTGCGCTCGCTGAACTCGTTCAGACGCAGCACGCCGCGGAAGCAGTCCATCACGTCCGTGACTACAGTATTGAATAGCGAGATCATTCATCAGTATCCATTCACATGCCAAGCCTCATAACACACACGGTCGGCTACGTACAGCGACTCGTGTACATGATGCGCACGACGGGGTTCGGGCCGTCATCCTGGGGGATCTTGGGCACGTCGGCCCACTCCGGATCGTCGCGGTAGCCCATCGTGCTTTGTTTGGATTTGTATGGAGCTCTTCACTTTGGAGCTCCCTTGGCGCAACATTCAAGCAACATTCAACAAATCATGGAGCTTTCTTACGATCAATATGACGAGGAAGTCCTCCCTCGTTTACTATGCGCATGGTGGCTAGTCTCCTGCTCCATTGCACACCACGCCTATTGTATGGAGGTGTGTGTAGAAGCTGATAGCATGCTGTTCGCGTGTGCATGCCTTGTCTAGTTGCCTTTTCGCAAGACCTCCTGCATCTCGTCGGCGGTCTTCTTGGCGATGTCCTGCGAGCGCATCATGAAGCGGTCCGAGATCCAGCAGAAGATGAAGTACATCGTGCCGAACGCAAACTGGTCCTGGAGCACGTCGCCGACCTCGCGGTCCTGGTTGGTGTAGCGGCGGAAGTACGAGTGGCCGTACCAGAACGACTGCAGCAGTGTGAACGCGAACGCCGCCTTGAAAGCCATCACAGGCTTCCACCAGCGCTGCACGAACAGCGTCGTGGCAACAGCAATGACCACAGACAGCACTTCAAACGCCGCGACAAAGCCGAGTCCACTGGCGCTGTAGTACATGCGCTGGAGCTGCACGACGCTCATGAGCAGCACGAGGCCAGCCATCTTGCTGAGGAACGACTTCCACAAGTCATTGAAGTACACGGTCTTCGCGTAGTGGCGCAGCACCTGCTGCTGGAGCTGCTCCTCTGGCGTCGCTGGCCCCGCCTGTCCGTCCGCCGCGCCCTGCGCCGCCGCCTTGCGCTGCTGTCGACGAGTTGTTGCCATGTTGGATGGTGGTCAAAGTGGCTTCCTCGCCACAATCCACAAAGTATACACTCTGGTATACACGTAGAATTAGCCTTTTGACGGCTCGGATTTAGCAAATCAGATCGAACAGTGGGAAATGCGGTGATGTTGAAGCGTAAAAAGGCTTTTTACGACTTACGTTTCGCCAAACCCAACGTGTGACGTTGGTGTGGTGTGGCCCATTCAATTTTGACGGCGTCACCAACGGAAGCCGCCCACGGAAAGCTGTAGAAGAACCAAGATGTTGCGTCGCGTGCTGCTCTCGCGATCGGTGAACCTGGGCCGCGTGGCACCACAGCAGGCCCGTGGCATCTGCCAGACGAGTGTGCGCTTCAACGAGGAGAAGCCGGCCGCGGAGGGCGAGTCTAAGGAGGCCGCTGGCGCCGATGTGGCCGCCGTGGATGTCGATGCGCTCAAGAAGGAAGTGGAGGAGCTCAAGGCCAAGTCCACCGACCTGAACGACCGTCTCCTGCGTGCGCTTGCCGACGCTGAGAACGTGCGCCGTATCTCGCGCCATGATGTGCAGGCTGCGCGCGATTTCGCGATCTCCAAGTTCGCGAAGAGCCTGCTGGATGTCTCGGACAACCTCAAGCGTGCCCACGAGAGCATTTCGATTGAGGAGATGCACCCAGAGCACTCGATGGCCGCCATCAAGACGCTCCACGAAGGTGTCGTGATGACGGACTCGCAGCTGCAGAAGGTCTTCCGTGAGTTCAACATCGTGCCAGTCGGTGAGGTCGGCGACAAGTTCGACCCGAACGTCCACGATGCGCTGTTCGAGTACGAGGATCCTACGAAGGACGCGGGTACCATTGGCCAGCTCATGAAGGCTGGTTACCTCATCAACACGCGCTGCCTGCGCCCTGCCCAGGTCGGCGTCGTGAAGGCGACCAAGACGGCGTAATTGCAATAGATAGATGACGATTTTACTTGATTTGGATCCGATGTCCAAAACTGCTGCATCGAGCGTTCAGATGATACGCGCGTGTTGCTGCATCGGCGTACTTGCTCCCAAGGTCTGGGTACTGCCTTGCACTCACTAGCACCGCACTTGCTAGCAGATTTTGAACTTGCAGCACCTGCCACCACCGACGCGCCTCACCTGTGGGGATTCCGATCCCAATTCAGATGGCCATCACACGTACTTTGTCGTAGTTGTCGAGTCCACTCGGACGTATAGGGCAGCTTGCCTGTCCTGTCGCACTCCAGCAAGATGAACGCGATACATTAAGAGGGCAGCAAACCAACGTGTTGGAGCGAGACTACAGTACATAGACCAAAGCACTGATGAGCGCGAAGAACTGAGGGAGTTGCAATGATTTGATCGTTACTTTCGTACCCGATGCTGGTGAATGGTGGTGATGATGAATGAGCTATTGGGCGTTGGCTTCGTGAAGCCTATGCGGAGGCTTCATTATCATTGCTTCTGTCCATCCGTGACGCTGATCATTCTATTCGCATGCGACAGCGCACCAACGACGCATGTGCCGGTGGATGGATCTACCCAGCGTCTACCTAGCATAACCAAGAGGCCACACTCCATTCAGGTCCATGTTGTCAGCAGTGTAGTCCTGGGTTCCGCTACCTATCACTGGCGCTCGTCACCCACTGACCTTGGCTCTCTATGATGCGCAGGCTCTCCACTGCCGCCAGTGACTGGGCACGCCCAGTCGCCCAATACAGTGCATGACGTCATGAGCCTCCGGTTTGACGTCGTTGCTTTGTCTCTCCGCTCCGCTTTGGCATCCTCCTTTCGCTCCGCTAACTGGTCGCTGTTTGCTGCGCTGACTGAGGCTTTGGTCAGTTGAAGACTATTGCCAGTCCTCCCCTCCTCCCCAAAACACATTCACACGTCACCAACACCAACAGACAAGGCTGGCAGAATCAGAAGCGTTGGGCGATATCCGGAGTACTGTATGTCGCCACGGAGTTTGCAGGAGCGAGTGGGGGCGAGTGTCACGCCTTGAGCCAGCTTCAAGCACTCACTTTGCATCTGTCAGCGCCAATCCACTGCAACATGCACTTCCTTGACAGAGCCATCACATCCCCTCGCTGACACCGTCAGCTGCGTCGACTTCATGGAGCGTGGAGCCTCGCGACACGCCGCCTCGTACCCATGCGTCTCTGGGCTGCGCGTGCATGGAAAGGAAAGGAAATATCGTCTCTACGGCCAGAAGACGCTTCTGAAGGTCGACGCTTCAGCACCCGCGCAGCCGTCGACTGACGAGCACGTAGGAACCAGTGAAGTGTACGCTGCGACACACATCCAGTTGAATCTCCGGTCCAGTCGAAACACGGCGGCGCTGGCCCGACAGCCTCACCTGAGCCTCCGACATCTGCAACCACCCGATGGGTTCACTGTTTAATCAAAGGTCTCTTCCTGGCAGAGGGTCTGTGCTTCTCCTTCTGCCAGAGCCCATCTTCCACCGGTAGGATTCCAACCAACCTACACATGCAAGAGACAGTGTGAAGTCGGATGGAGGAGCTCCAGCGTTTCCCAACCTGCAGTGCAAGGTGCAGCTACAAAACGAATCCTCGAATCCTGGATAGGACGACGCGCCGAACGCTTTCGCTTCAGCGATCACGTCTGGCGAGATGTCGATGGCTGTGCAATCGGCCGGCTCTGGTCGCGCACAAAGGCTGCTGTGGCCACAATTGCAGTTGCAGTCGGGTCGTGGGGGATGGTCGCCGTGGCGACAGACTGCTGTCGAGCAAAAGCCTCTCGTAAGGGCCCACTGTCGTCGCGACCCTTGAAGATTCACCAAGATTCGAATGGCCGGTGATTGGTGGTCAGCTCCTTTTCTCTGCACTGACTTTTGAACCATGTCGCAGACGTGGCTTAATCGATCGCTCTACTGTACCGTCTGTTTCTGCGTTGGGAGTCCAACGAATCAGCTTCCGCGAAGGGTTCGACATTCGTTCTGATTGGTGGAATGTCATCGATCACGACGTTGGTGCAGCCGACGCTGTTAGATACACCTGTGCAAATGCATTTTATACGCTGGAATAGCACAGGAAACGTGACATGCAGCATTTGGAAAACCTGTATAAATAGATTAACCCTGTAAAAATGCTCACTGGATTTAGCATCCAGTGCTGTTGGACACGACACCCGTCTGAGAATTCCCTCCTCCTGTTTGGACCTGCCAAAACAGGGAACTTAACTCGAGTTTCTTGTATCGAACTGGAATACGATGCGACGACACAGTGCCCGATCCCTAACCCTTCCGTTCCCTCTCCCCGCTTCTGTTCCAGCCGGGTGGGCGGCGATGGGTACCCACGGTAAGACGTTTCGGAACTTGTGCTGCTGTGTGTCGCCCTCACGTCCTCACAAAGCACAGAGCAAAGCACGCAGTTCATTCGTTCACGGGGCAGCCGCGCCGTCACCTTCCGGCCCAACCTCACAACTCAACTCGCACACATCTTGGCAGAACGCGAACACACGCATTTCGCCAACGCCAACAACTTCCAACCAAACCGACTCCATCAAACGCCAACGCCGACAGTATCTGACTCTAGCTACCTATGGCATTCCGCTTGGTGACGGGCGACTTGATTCGCCTCGTGGAGACGCCGCATGAGCGCCAGGCCGAGCAGCTCGCGACGCTGGGCGGCGTGACCGGCGTCGCGGAGGCGCTGAACGTTGACGTCCGCAAGGGCCTCGACAACAACAACGCCTCGGACCTCAAGAACCGCGAGGACTTTTTCGGGTCCAACTACGTGGAGCCGCCTAAGGCGAAGAGCCTCTTCGAGCTGATGTGGGAGGCCGGCCAGGACATCACGATCATCGCGCTGGCGTGTGCCGGTGTGATCTCGATCATCCTCACGTCCACCGTGGGCGAGCACAAGGACACGGGCTGGATCGAAGGCACGTGTATCATCGTGGCCGTGCTCATCGTGACGATCGTCGCGGCCGTGAACGACTACCAGAAGGAGAAGCAGTTCCGCGCGCTGAACGCCGTCAAGGACGACGAGAAGATCAAGGTCATCCGCAACGGCGTGCCTGCCGAAGTCAGCAAGTTCAACTTGCTGGTCGGCGACATTGTGCGCGTGGATCTCGGTGACATCATCCCTGCCGACGGTATCGTCTTTGATGAGATCGAGCTCAAGCTGGACGAGAGCGCCATGACGGGCGAGACGGATCTGCTCACCAAGAACCGCGAGAACCCGTTCCTGCTCTCGGGCACTAAGGTCATGGAGGGTCTCGGTAAGATGCTCGTGGTCGCTGTCGGCGAGAACTCGCAGGCCGGTATCATCAAGAAGCTCATCAACGGAAAGGGCGCCAAGAAGTCTGAGAAGAAGGATGATGCTGCCCCTGTGCTGGACGCTGAGGACGCCGCCTACGTGGAGATGGAGACGCCAAAGGTTGGTGCTGAGGCCGCGGAGAACAACGACTACGATGATGATGATGAAGGCTCGCAGTCGCCACTCGAGGGCAAGCTCTTCCGCCTGACCATTCTCATCGGTAAGCTCGGCACTGTCACGGCCATCCTAGTCTTCGTTGCCATGTCGATCCGCTTCTCGATCCAGCACTACGCTGTTGAAAAGAAGGCATACGAGAGCAAGGACCTGTCGGAGTTCGTCAACTTCTTCATCATCGGTATCACGGTGTTGGTCGTCGCCATCCCTGAAGGTCTGCCGCTCGCTGTCACCATCGCTCTCGCGTACTCGGTGAAGAAGATGCTTGCCGACCAGAACTTGGTGCGTCACTTGGATGCCTGTGAGACCATGGGCAGTGCTACGACTGTGTGCTCGGACAAGACCGGTACCCTCACGACCAACCGCATGACTGTCATGCAGCTCTGGATCGGCGACCAGGAGTTCTCAAGTGCTGCTGATGCTGCCGCTGCTCTCTCGGACGTGACCAAGGATGTGTTCCTCAACGGCATCTGCATCAACTCGACGGCGGAGATCCTGCCACCGAAGATTGAAGGTGGCCAGCCAGAGCACACGGGTAACAAGACGGAATGTGCGCTGCTCCAGTTCGCTCGTGACTGCGGTGTCGACTACCCACCAGTGCGTGAGACGACTGAGATCGCCCACATGCTCACCTTCAGCAGTGCCAAGAAGCGCATGTCGGTGATTGTGAAGCTGACGGAGAACTCGTGCCGTATCTACACCAAGGGTGCGACCGAGATTGTGCTTGGTCTGTGCAGCCGTGTGCAGCACATGGATGGCTCGGTGACTTCGCTCGATGACGCTCGTCGCAACCGCATCGGTGCTGAGATCATTGAGAAGTACGCGTCGCAGGGCTACCGTACGCTGTGCCTGTCGTACCGCGACGTGAACGTGTCTGCGGCGGAGATCATGAAGTGGTCCGATGAGGAAGTCGAGAAGGACCTGACCTGTGTTGCCATCGTCGGCATTGAAGACCCAGTGCGTCCTGAAGTGCCAGGTGCCATTGTGGACTGCGCGAACGCTGGTATCACTGTCCGCATGGTCACGGGTGACAACATCACGACCGCTCGCTCAATTGCTGGCAAGTGTGGCATCATCAAGCCTGGTGATGGCTCGCTCGTCATGGAAGGCCTGGAGTTCCGCACGCGCGTGCTTGACGCCTCTGGAAACATCATCCAGTCCGAGTTCGACAAGATCTGGCCAATGCTTCGTGTTCTCGCGCGTTCGTCGCCAAAGGACAAGTATACGCTCGTGACTGGTTTGATGCAGAGCAACCTCGTGCCACACGGACCTCAGGTCGTTGCTGTGACCGGTGATGGTACCAACGATGCCCCTGCGCTCAAGAAGGCCAACGTCGGTTTCGCCATGGGTATCTGCGGTACCTCGGTTGCCAAGGATGCGTCGGATATCATTCTCATGGACGACAACTTCAGCTCGATTGTGAACGCTATCAAGTGGGGTCGTAACGTGTACGACTCGATCTCCAAGTTCCTGCAGTTCCAGCTGACGGTCAACGTCGTGGCCATCACGCTTGCCATTCTTGGCGCTATCTTCTTGCAGCAGTCGCCGCTCACCGCCATCCAGATGCTCTGGGTGAACCTGATCATGGACTCGTTCGCGTCGCTCGCCCTCGCTACCGAGGAGCCAACGGCCGCCCTGCTCACGCGCAAGCCGTACCCAAAGACCCAGCCTCTGATCTCCAAGAAGATGACCAAGCACATCCTTGGCCAGTCGGTGCTTCAGCTTGTGATTTTGTGCGTGCTTGTGTGGCGGGGTGACAAGATCTTCGACGTTCCCTCGGGTATCTGGGAGGACTTCAAAGACGTGAAAGACTACGACAAGACGGTTCCAAGCGTGCACATGACGATCGTGTTCAACACGTTCGTGTGGCTGCAGCTCTTCAACGAACTCAACGCGCGTAAGATCCACGATGAGACCAACATCTTCACGGGTCTGTCGAAGAACCACGTGTACGGCTACGTCTCGATCTTCCAGATTCTGATGCAGGTTGTCCTCGTGCAGTGGAGTGGCCGTGTCTTCGGCTGTGCCTCGCTCGACGTCGGCCAGTGGTTCGCCTGCATCGGCCTCGGCGCCCTCTCGCTGCCAATGGGTCTGCTGCTGCGCTGCATCTCGGTCAAGAACGCGCCGAACTGGATGGCGATCTGCCGTGAGACCGACGACGTCGAAGTCCGCCAGGCCGTCTCGGGCCGTGGCCAGGAGCTCTGGGTGCGCGGCTTCTCGCGCCTGCGTGCGCAGATCCGTGTGATCAAGGCGTTCAAGAAGGGTATCCAGGCGCGTGCGTTGCTCAAGGACGGCAGCGCCTAGGCGTGTGGCAGGATGCGTGCATATACATACTAAGAGTAACAAACCATAATACCATCCCCCATCTTTAGACAATTGAAGTCTCCATCCAATCCACTTCCATGTTCCATCACTTACTTGACTCAACTTGAAGTCGGTTTTGATTCGTGTCGATTTCCACCAGCAAACAATAATCGTTGGTGTTTCTTTCTCGACATTATTTCACCGAGATGAAAGGCAGATTTCACAGGGAAAAAATGTGATTGCATTTCGCTTTTACAGTTTGCAGTAGATACGGTTGTTTGTTTTGTTGGTTGGGTTGTTCAGTGGTTCCGTCGATCGTCAGGTCCCAGCATTCGTTTTGTTGGCGTTTGGTACATCGACGCGTGAGTTTTCTTCACACAGACATCAGTGGAGACGGGCATGACACTTCCCCCTCTCCGCTGGGGGCAATTCCATCGGCCGGATGACTTACTCGCTGAGCAGGATCTTGCGCAGCGGCTCGCGGCTGATGACGGAGCGCGCCGACCACGCCTCGAAGTTCTTCTCGTCGCCGTCGATCTTCCAGTTCCAGTACGCCCAGCCGGCCTTGGCCTGGTTCATCACCTTCACCTGAGCACGCGCCCACGCAGCGAAGTCCGGCGAGTCCGGGTCACGGAACTGGCCCACGTTCGCCAGGCTCCA